>JAKTYG010000172.1:0-24361 GCA_030564725.1 Chernovozyma sophiae-reginae
GTAGAGAGTAGAGAGTAGAGAGTAGAGAGTAGAGAGTAGAGAGTAGAGAGTAGAGAGTAGAGAGTAGAGAGTAGAGAGTAGAGAGTAGAGGAGAGAGGAGAGGAGAGTGCTAGGTGCAAATAGTCTGACCTGATTCCGATTCCCTTCTCCATATAAACACTCAGTCACCACAAATACCACCGTGTCAAGCTTTCTCGTCCATTGACATACCATTTATCTCAAGTGCAATGGCTGGTTTGTAGGCTGTACCAACTTCTCGCGCGGAAACAATCTCAATAACGAGAAATATGGACTACACTTCGTGTTAGATGCTTTCATCAATCATCTGAAAAATGTGCATGGGTAAGGTAAGGAGCCCTATATTACCTGTATGCCGAAAAGACATCAAGCCAAATAAGGAGGTGGCTTTCAAAAATGGCTCTAAGAAGAATAAAACGGTAGATAAATGGAGGTATAAATTCATTACGGTAGTGTTGTTTCTTATGATCGTACTACTTCAATTACAGAGTTCTGGAAGTCTATGGATCACTTGGTGAGATTTCCCAAGAGATAAGACAAAAGAAGAAAGATATCACGTATTAGAATAACTTAGAATGGACGACAATTATCATAATCAGTAGAGAATCAGTAGTTGGAGTTGATGGCTTATCCTATCCACATTATGTTCCTGCACAGATCCCTAGATTGAAGCTCGTCTGATGTCCCAAGGCTCTCCGGTAACAGTGTAGGAGATCGTGCCAAATTCAGTGAGATTCGTTTACCAAAAGCAGTTAAACAGCAAATCTGTCTACGTTTGGTTAGAGTACAAGATGCAATGAAAATGGAAATGGACATGGATATGGAAAAAGTATCAAAATTCTACTCTTGTCATATTACAGACTTGGTCTCTGGCAGTTCTGAAGTCAAAGAAATGACCTATATGCACCACTGGATGTGGATTGAATCAATATGAGAATCGGAAATCAGCAGGCAGAAGAGGAAATGAAAGAGCAGACCAAGACAACGGGAAAAAGGGCCAGACTAAGACTATGAGCAGCCTGTGAGCTCCCTATGAACCTACCAAGAACAAAACCGAGACAAAGACCATACTAAGAGTCTAGATTCTCACCAAATCTCTTTTTGAAGGCTTAAACTTCACTTAATGATCCAAAAGTAGTGTAATTAATCGAAAGCTCATGATATTTTTCAATTCTCTCAATCCAAATGAGCCAACTTTATTCATTATCAGGCTAAGATCTGGAAAATGTGCGTCTGAATTGGGTAAAGAAAAAGCAATTTTCATCCGATTGTAGAAGTGAGAAAGTGAAAAATCTAAATCTAGAACGAATATCGTTACTTAAAAACTATCATTTTCTTTCCCTTTAGACACTATCCCTCCCCTCTCCCCCCCCCACATAATCATCAAAATAAACCACACCGAGAACTCTAATTTCCTCTTCTATAATTATTTCACTTGGTTAACTCCTCTTGTAAGCATGATCTATACCATATGCTCCCCATCTACAGCAATCGCTAACCGACAGAAATCTCGTGCGCGCGTTCTCCCCTTCTCTCGTTTCAGAAAATACTTTCGCGTTCAGCATTTCCCTTCGCAATTTTACACACTCCGTGTTTAGAGAGGAGGTCACAATTTTTTTTTCCTTAAACAAGTCAATCTTTAATAGATTGAAAGATTCCTATAATCCTACTTCTTTTCCACATTCGATCGCTTGCTGAAGTAGCTTGTTTGGATTATTTGCTTGATCTATCAACTACCAGATCAATACATTCGTTTCAACTTAATCCGCAGAAAAGAAATCGTAAGGAGTCTACAAATCTGTCTCCTTTAAAATTCTGGTGTTGATCCTTTCTTTTAACCCATACAACAGAACCGGAGTCAGAGAGCCAACTCTTGGACTATAGCATCAATACTAAGTGTCAGATCAAAGAGACAGAGAGTACGGTATCAGGGACTTTTGATATATCAAATAAATTCACTACTGTACAACTTGACGATTGCTCACTATTACATCCAAAGACATTGCCTAAAGGTTCTTCTTTCTTTCTTTGCCATAGTTTACTTGTTAATACCCAGAAGTATAATTATTTATACTCAACAAGACCTATCCAAGCGTATTTCCTTAAATTCAGGTCAAATTTTTGAACCGAATTAAGTCCAAATAATCCAACTTTAGTCCAGAAACTTCAAGTTTTAGTTGAAAACATTCAATTTTCAGTAGAACTATCGATTTTCAGCTACAAAGAATTCATTTTTAAGTCGATATTATCAAACTTTTGATAGATACTATTCAACTTTCAGTCTATTTCATCTCATACATTTCACCAACTTCACGTTTTTGAACAAAAAACAACAATAAAGAAGACTACACATACAATGAAGTTATCTCATCATCATCTATTTTCACTGTCTCTCCTTATACTACAAGTTCTTGCAGATGATGTGCTGCTTGGATGCTATACTTCTGTAAGTATAGCAGAAACTATTGGTACTAATCAGTACCAAACTCCTTCATATTGTGCTAGTCAATGTTCTAGTTATGCTTATATTGCCCTTAAGAGTGGTAGTGATTGTTACTGTTTGAATCTGATGCCAAGTTCGGGACTGACTTCTTCTTCAAATTGTAATACCGAATGTTTCGGATATGGTAGTCTTACCTGTGGTGGTTCTAGTGCTTACGAAGTATATTCTGGACTTGGCACACAAGGTACCAGCTCAGAAAGCTCATCATCTGGTGGATCATCATCTACTTCGGCATCAACTTCCAGTTCCACTTCAGCAACATCAGCATCATCATCTACTTCTCTGACATCCAGTGCAACATCTAGTTCAAAATCTTCACTGTCTAATGATTCACCATCAACGACTTCTAGTGATAGTACCAGCAGCAGTACTTCACATATAACTTCGTCAACAAGTAGTTCCACTTCATCAGAAACCAGAACTTCATCTTCAAGCAGTAGTTCTTCATCTTCAAGTACAACTGCCACTGCCAAGAATAAATCATCAACAAATGTTGGAGCAATTGCAGGAGGAGTTGTAGGAGGAATCGTGGCTTTAGTTGTAATTTCACTTGGATTATTCTTTTTCTTAAGATTCAGAAGAAATGCCGAAGATGATGATGAAGTGGATGGATTCTATGAAGCTAAAGCAGGAGGAATTTCAAGAGGAGCATCCAAAAATAGACCAAACCCATTGGATATGCCAATGTCCAATCCATTCACCCATCCTTCAGATGCTACAGTAGCAGCAGGAGGTGGAGGAAACCATGGAATGGTGGATCCAAGATTGAATCCTGTTATGATGGGACGGAGACGGCTATCAGAGGGATCATTGGCGGATGAAGCCGACTATTCAAGGAAGATACTACAGGTTGCAAACCCAGACCATTAAATGGAATTTCAGTCAATGTGAAAGACAATAAATCACGAGAAAAGAAACTAAAAATCACAAAAAAAATATTAAATAAAATGATAAACTTTCAGGTGAAGTTTCTTGAAAATTTTGAAAGAACAAGTAGGAGATAGAAACGAGATGATTATTTTAGGGAGCGTGAAGGTTGGAGTTCAATTCAGTAGTTAGAGATTATTTGTATAATATTATATATATATTGGTGTTATGATCGGGCGTGTGACTGGCTATAGAAAGGGAGAGTAGTAGGAAGTAGAGAAAGTAGAGAATGGAGAGAGACAAGTGTTGTAGAAGAGCGAGTGGAGAGAGAGAAGTGTTGTAGAAGAGGGAGTGGAAGAGAGATCTTACTACCGCGCTAGTAAGAAGTAGCGCTGAGAAATGGAAGGCAGTTATTCTGGGGATGCGAGGTTGTAGACTGGGGAATTAATTTAGAAGTTTTCTGGGGAAATGAGAAGGAATTAGCGGGAGATGGGTCAGAGATCGCGATAAATTTGCAAAGGTCTTCCCTATTTCTCATCTTTACATTTAATTCGAAATCATTCCCAGCCCCTCCCTACGCCCCCTTAATTTTCTCTCCATTCAACTGGTTCTCTTTTCGTTCTCAGATCTAGTTGTTGCAAGCGAGATCTACCAATGACCATCTCTGGGTGTCTGATTCAATTCCACATCCCACAATTTCTGAAGGTCCACTAATCTTTCTCATAATATCCCCCGGCGATTACATAAGCTGGTGTATAAACTCCGAGCTCTCCCGCAAAATTCCGTTTACGTCCTTCCATTTGTGAGTGGTGGTCTCATTTATTTCTTAGTGAGACCTGTACCTACAACTTAGTTTCTGACTACTCACTTAGTTTTCTTTTTTGGAATCAATATCCTTTCATCAATTGCTTTGATAACCTCAGTGAAACACTCACAGTGATAGTCGATTTGATATTAGAAACGTTACTAATTTGTATTCTTGATCTGAATTATTCTGATTATAAAAAAAAAAATTTTTTTGCAAAGGCTGAAACGCTAATCTTTCCCACCCCCAAAGGTCACTTTCAATTTGTTCTTCTAGGGCAAAGTACAGATCTACTTTAAACCATTTTAGTAAAAAAAAAATCAAACAATTTCACATATAAGTTGTATTAAATAATTGTTGAATCATGAAAACAGTTCCTTCTTATGAGAAATCTATTTATGATGAACTTAATATTACCCGAAACACCCTTATTGATCTTAAAAATAATAGAAGCAAGTACCTTTCATCCAAACAAATTCATTCTATTTATGAACAATTTTTAGGAACTTTACATGAATTATCATTAACTAGAAAAGATGAAGAATTGAAAGGTATTACATTAAATTTACCTACTTCAACTGATTTAATTGTTGACGATATCTGGTCGGTATTATCATTATGTTTTGTTACATGTGGATTAACCAAATTTGCTCCTGCAACTTATGTATCACTTTCAACAGTTTATAAATTGCTTGATCATCTTAAAGGATGTCAAGTATATACTATGGATGATTTGGAACCTATTCAAAAGAGATTGGAAGAAATAAAGACCATCATATCACAATCTGAAGCAGAGGAAGAAGAAGAAGAAGAGGAGGATTCAGAACTGGATCAACAAAAAAATAATCATAAACAAGAAGAGTACCTTCTTTTAAGAAATAAATGGAATAAATGTCAACAAGCCCTTTTGGATCTTGAAAATTCTTTTAAAGAGATACCAATAGATTTGAAACCAATTTATTCAAAATTAGTTAAAATTAGAAAACAACTTCTAAATTATTTAACTAATGATGCTGCTCCAACCCCTACCCCCACAGTTTCATTAGATGCAAGTACTTTGCAATCTTCAGCTACAGCTATTGCATCAGTACCACCAACTTCTTCAACTCCAACAATTACTCAAAATCAATTAAATGAAAAAGTCATTGAATTAAAGGACCAATTAAAACAAATTGAACTTATTAGAGATTCAGAAGGTAAATTCCCTAGTAAAGCTCCACAAGAACAACAAGATAAATCGACCATGGTATTAAATGGTTTATTAGATGATTGTAATAATTTTATAAATGATTTATCAATTCAACAAGTGAATCCCGATATTTCAAATTTATTTAAAAATTTATCTATTCAAGATGAAAATACCCAAAATTATTCAGAAAATGATTTGAAAACAATTAATGATTTTAATAATCTTTATTCAAGATTAATTGATATTAAACTAAAACTTGAGAATTTACTTGTTACCAGAAGATGGACAATGAGAGAAACTGACTTGTATAATTATTCACAAAGTTTGAAACAAATTGATGCAGAAAGAATATTGTTATTAAACAGTTCTTTAGGATCAAATACAATAGATCATCAAATTAAAAAGCTTCATATGATAATTCTTTACCTTTTAAGAAGATGTTATTCCATTATGTATAAATTATTAGAGAGTTCGGAACCAGTTTCTGAATCATTGCAACCAATTCATAATCAATTGTCAACTGTTCGTCGTTGTTTGCTTGAAATTAAGAGAATAGATGGTTTAAATAACTTGAAAGAATTATACCCATACCAATTCAAATTAGCATCTTTAGACAATTTAAGAGAAGATGGTAAATTCATTGTAAATGGAACCATACCTGAAGGACAAGGATTGTTAAATGCTTTACTTGCTGAATGTTTTGATATTTTACATGAATTGAAAATTGAATTGGAAGAAAAGGAAGAATTAGCATATGAAAAGGCTGGTGGCCTGTCAGGTGATAGAGATGATGATGATAATGCCAATATCATTCAAGATA
This sequence comes from Chernovozyma sophiae-reginae, assembly GCA_030564725.1. Classification (NCBI taxonomy): domain Eukaryota; kingdom Fungi; phylum Ascomycota; class Pichiomycetes; order Serinales; family Debaryomycetaceae; genus Chernovozyma; species Chernovozyma sophiae-reginae. Next base: position 6,203 of record JAKTYG010000172.1, read on the forward strand.
ATATCACCGACGAAGAAGATATTCAAACAGATGATGAAGTTGAATTGAAAAGAAATAGATATATGGGCTTCAATGAAGCAGATTATGATCAAGATTCTGACTCTTGTGTTTCTGATATGGAATCAGATTATGAAGGTAATGATTATTATTAGAAGAATGAATAATGGGTTGAAAATCACTCCTGTATGGGGAGTTTGTTCTCTTTCCTAATTTCAGTTTAGTTCCTTACTTTAGTAAACTCAGGTATTGTGAGAGAGTACTTTTATTTCTGTAGTTCCAAAATGAACCTATTTAGATCTAATGTATTTAGAATGAATGAAATAGTTGTAGAGTGAAGAATTTAGAGCACAGGGTTGCGTACGTAAAGGGCATGGTTTGGCTCAAATTTGGGATAAAATGTAAGACCAATCCGCGAGCAGATGAAATTGAAGTCAAGCCTTGGGGGGGGGAGCAGCTAAGCTTGGTCACAGATTGGTTGCCTGGCTCAGTTAGACGAAGGTTAGAGAAGAGAAATATGCAACATGTATCAATCTATCTACAGCAACGAGAAAAGACAAGAATAACGAGATAGGTCCTAATTTATATATTTCCAGCATTAAAACCACAACCAATGCAATACCTACTTCATTTCTGGTACTCTATCTCTTCCACTTTCCCTACTCCCTCCAACTCTTAACCACCGTCTACCGCATCATATTACCTAGGCTGCAGATCTTGCGCGCCAAATTTCTTCACACTCTGTTACCTTTGCCACATGCACACGACCTGAAATATTGCCATCCAGAAGGACGAGCGAAGATATAATTCTAATCAGCATTACAATATTCCAGTAAAAACGTACCACATCGAGCTGCATTCTGGTATTGTTAATAAGGAAAACACACAACCTAGCCGTTGTCAGGGAAGATTACTGAACGAAATAGATTCAAGTTTGATTGCTCTGCTCCTGATTTGTTTCTTGTTTAACTACTGTGGTCCTGTTCAAAGCATCAAACAGTTGCGGTAAGAGCTACACTGTCATCATATATCGGGGATCTACCAACTCTTAACCACTTTACCGAAATACACGGTATATTCATTGATTTGAACAGAAACTGGTTGTAGATATCCTTGGAACTTCCACTTTGCTCAAGCTAAAGTTCTGACACAAACAGTTATTCAAACCAAAATTTTCCAGAATCATTTGTAGTCTTTACAATTTGATTCGTTTTTCTTCATAGAGCAGGCTCATTAAAACTTGTCAACTTCAAACGAGATATTTAAATTAACGAAACCCCAATATTCATCTCCATATTTGTATTATACATTACTTTTAATATGATTTCAACTGGCTCTACTTGGGGAGACAAAGCAGTCGAACCCAAACGGGATTTAAGTAAACTAAGTTCAATTTCAAAGAAAAGGAGACAACATGATGATGAATCCAAAGTGCATAAACCGACTGCTTTTAAAAAGGCTTCTGGTACTAATACAACAACAAGTATTGGATCTAATTCTAGATTCAAGAAAGTTAAGACTCCGAAAATTTTGGGAGAGTCATTACCTTTAAATCGAGTGGTAGAAGTATTGGATCATTCACATCTTCAACAATTATTGCAAAATTTAATTCAAATACACCCAGAGATTACTGAGACAGTAAGCAAATTAGCACCAAAACCATCATTAAATGATTCCATCGATCTTATTAGATCAAAATTTGATAACATCTTAAATCATATTCCATATAAATGTGATATGGAATCGGATTATTCATATTTAAGGATTAAGCCTTATTTAAATGAATTTTTTTACTGTCTTAGTGATTTCATATTGAATAATTTACCTCCAATCGAGACTAACACTTCAATTTCTTTAAAATTCTTGGACAATATTACAAATTTAATCCACGAATTACCAAATTTCTCTAATAGTGAATTTCAATACACTAAAATGTTGGCATATGAACAAGTGATAAATTGTTGGATTATAATATTAAGTAACAAGGGCAATACAGGTACCAGCTCATCAAACTCCACCCCATCATCTTCATCTTCTTTCTCCACTAATCATCCTGGTTCTTTAAGTGATGACCATTTCTTATCAGACTCAAACGGCACTTCTTCATCGGTTGGAGCTAATGATTTTAACTTGATCTCTGTTATACATGAACTTGATTTAAAATCAAAAGTTGAACATCATGATGACCTCTCTGAAGGTAAATTTAAATCAGTGCTTGCATTTATTCAACTGGAGATTGATAATTATGAAAATTTAAATCAACATTTGAATGGAAATTCCATAAACGATCTAATTACTGTGGATTATTCCAATTATTCCATAACTGCTAGAACTTCTCATTAGAGAAACAAACTGTCCTAAGGTGATTGCTTTGCATTTTTATAGATTGATATACAAATATTTGTACCCTTCCACCCCTATCTGGTACATACAATACATGTTGCTAGCTATATAATTATTCGATTGATATTTTGTAAAACTTTGTGGAGTCTTGGGTATTTTTGGTCTATTTGTGTAGTTGACACTTACGTTCATCATTCGTGGTTGACCATTCGTTCAATTTCAAACTTATTCAACCCTCTATTTGTTTCTTATTACATTGATCTTAGTGTGATGTCGCTTCAGTTTATAAATGCCATTATAGTATGGCTCTCAGATTTTCCCAACAGTCCTATCTCAGCTGGAGATTCGTTTTATTCTTTAACTCAACCACAATCTTTCTTTGAGTTACTATCATGTCTTATAGATACCACCGAAGAATACAAAAGTAATTTAAATGCCCAATTCTTCTTTCATCAAGTAATAGAGGATCATTTGAAATCTAAAACTAATACAATGATTATAAACCAAATGTTTCAAATTCTTTCTACGTTAAATTTCACTAAACTATTCTTGGATTCTGATCTACTTACTATAGCCAAAGCATGTGAATTACTTTACTTTATTGGAACACATACATCCAAGAATTCTAATTTTGGATTAGCTTCTTTATGTTTCTTGGATGAAGAAGATAAAAAGATTATTGATGGATATATGTCATCTTTTGAAAGGAATAGATCCATTGACAAATTAATGAAGGAATATGATACATTGTTTGAGAAGCTCCCATGGGACTATAACTTGATAGAATCCTTTCAAAATTTGAAGCTGAAAACTGAAAATCTTTTAAGTCCTAAATATGATCATAGTATAAAAGAAGAGAAGCCAAATACTCTGTCTTCACCTTCTTCCACTTTGGATGACGATTATTTAAAATCAATAGTATGGGAAAATAGGGTATTGGAGAATTTAGTATACAACTTGGTATCAAATGGTGGAATTGGGATTTCAATGAATAAAGTTCTGTGACGGGCTACTGACTTGTAGACAATAAGATAACACTTAAAGCCTCATGCTTATTTAAACCTACTCAATACTGATCCTAAAACGTCCTCCTCTATAACCTCTCCCTTCAATTCACGATGCTTCCTAGATCTTAACTCCTTCTCCATCTTTAAGTTCTTTTCTACCCTTAATTTTCTTTGGTCTATAACGTTTTGCTTCTTCTTTCTTAAATGGGTTCTAAGTTTGGAATTTTTTGCTTTAACATCTGGCCTAATTTCCATCTTGTCAGCCTTATCTTCATTGGACTCTCCAGCCAATTGATCAATTTGACCTGGTTTTAATCTTATACTACTAGCTCGAGCATCAATAGTACCGATTACATTAGGATCCAATGATATAGTGTCTGGTGAAAGTTTGTTAAGTAACGATCTTACTTCTTGTTCTTGTCTCTGCTTAGCAGTTTCAAATGGATTCAATTCCAAGGCGTCATAATTGGCTTCTCCTGAACCTGGAATGATTAATGATGATACTCCCTTCGAATGTCCAACCCCTAGTATATCTTCAAATGGAACGTATTTAATCTTTTCAATTTTGGTACTTGGAATCAAATGATTCATATATGGAGATTTTTGCTTAGTCTTGCATACATCTTTCCAGACAGTTACGTGTGGCCCCCAACCCACAGCAAGAAGACCATTATCTGAAAAATCTAGAGAATTTCCTGGAGTTGGCATGTAATAACTATCAATCTCTTTAAGTTTTCTTAAATCCCAGATCTTAAGTTTCTTATCAGCTCCACTGACAGCCATATATTTACCTTCTCTGTCCACAGCTAAGTCTCTTATTGGTCCGAGGGAAGACTGGAGCTTTACTAAAGGAGTGGCCATACTAGGAGACCAAAATGTAACAGTCCCATTACCATGTCCTAATTGCATAATTCCATTCCAAGGGTTTTGTTTCATAGCTTGAGTTGGTCCTAATTTAGTTCTAAATTCACTAACTAAGGTTCCTGTGGAAACATCATGATATTTTAAAAATCCAGTATTTCCTGCTGTTGCTAGTAAAAAATGATATGGCAAAAAATCTAATAATGTTACATCAATATGTTGCTTCAAACGGTGAAGCTCCATTCCAGTTTTGTCATAAATAAAGGTATATTTCTTTTGAGCGACTGCAAAATATTGATCATTGTGAAGTGATTTGATAGCGTTGACAGTTTCATTAAGGTGTAGCTCACAATCAAGTGTCCCTGTCCTCCAATCTACGCATGCAACATGGCCCTTCTTACCAGCAAGAAGTAATTGTCTACCATTTCTTGAGTAATCGATCGAATAGGGTCCAAATTCTTCTAGTTTCAATTCGAACTTCTTATTGGATGTACTTATATCTACTGCGTCTGCAATTTCATCCTGCTTGAATTTGTAAGTTTTTTCCATTCCTTCAGCTTCAAGAAAACCTGCTTCTTCTTGCAAAAGAAGTTCAGTTCCTGCCGCTGATGTAACAGCATCTTTGTATTGTCTATCGATTCTTTTTAAACCTGCTTGAAGTTTCTTATTTTTAGTATATTTTGCTTTCCTTTGCTGTTTAGCCTCTGCCCTTTCATACTTGGCTGTTGCAGCCTCAACTGAAGATCCACTCATTGTTAAAGATGCTCCTTAAATATATGAATAGAACAACGAGAATGGACTTGGACTTAGTTAATCTGTTTATACAGCCGAACAAAACCTCTTAACAAGCTACTTGGAATGTAGCGATGGACTAGCTGCTTGGAGATTTTTCCCATCGCGCATGTATGCAGTCCGGATTTGCGGTTGACATCTTTAACTGAGTGAACATGGAAGAAAGCACCACCTGGTGGTGAATTTTCGTATCAGATGAATCATAATGTGGAGTCAATTAAAGTTTAAATTTAATTGAATGGTTCTTTGAAGAATAATATAAGAAGAAAACAATGGAATGGATAAAAATTTGCTGATTAACAGAACTCCTGAACAATCGAAAGCAAGGACCGACAGTATAAAAAGAAACATCTGTACTTTAGCTTGTGATTAAGAAAGCTAGATCTCATCACCTCTCTTATAATCCAACTCCATTCTAGCTTAAAAGAACAGTTTCCGTGGCTTACGACTGCAAGACAGTTGTAACTCACAATGTTCCAACTTGTGATGGTAGTATTATGTTCCTGTATACAATACCATCACCTTACCACCAATACAATCTTGATTATTCCACCAGTTGGTTCTCTTTTCGAGACATTGAAGAATCTGATCTTTACATATCTTTTGACCACGGGAGTAGGAATTTTCGTTCAGACTGCTTGGTATACTTGAACTGTTAGAGATACCGCTTTATCTCCCACCATGTTCAAATTCTTTAAACCTACCAACTCTAGTAGGGTCCTTAGGTCTTCCTTTTTCTCGCGGCCCATCGTGTTTACTACTGGCATCGTAGCTGCAACTGGTCTTGGAGTGTACTCAATAGATTCAAGATCTGCTATCCATGAATACGTTTTATGTCCACTTATAAGAGTCTTCACTGATGCAGAACAAGGTCATAAATTGGGTATTACCTTCATGAAATATGGGCTTGTTCCTAGATTACTTGACGATAAGACTAACAATCCATCTGTTTTAAATGTAAATGTATTTGGCAAAAAATTGAATAACCCTATCGGGGTAGCAGCAGGATTAGATAAAGAAGGTGAAGCTATTGATTCTCTTTTCAATTTAGGGTTCTCTTATGTTGAAATTGGGTCAATTACACCAGAATCTCAACCAGGTAATCCTCAGCCTAGATTTTTCAGATTACCCAGAGATGATGCAGTTATCAATAGGTATGGATTTAATTCTAGTGGTCATTGGAATGTTGTTGCTCGTCTTAAGCAGCGACTTTACAGATTATCAGAATCTTTTAAAGCTAACAATTCTTCAATTCAAGAACCTTTTGCCAACTCATTTAGAGATGGTAAATTGTTAGGTATTAACTTAGGTAAAAATAAATTTGGTGATGAAGTTGAAGACTATGTTAAGGGAGTATCAAGATTAGGTCCTTATGCTGATGTACTTATTATTAATGTTTCTTCACCTAATACACCAGGTTTACGTGATTTACAAAATGAACTGAAATTGACAAATTTGTTGACCACCGTTGTTAAAGAACGTGATGTTTTAAAGACCAATTTGTTAGGAAACAAACCCCCAGTTTTAGTTAAAGTTGCACCTGATCTCACTGAACCTGAAATTGAATCCATTGCAAACTCAGCTAAAGCAGCCAAAGTTGACGGTATTATCATTTCAAATACAACCATTCAACGTCCTGTAAACAAATTATTGACTACAGATTTGGATTTGATTTCTCAAGCAGGTGGTCTTTCTGGAAAACCTTTAAAGCCTTTGTCGTTACAAGCTTTAAGATATCTCAGAAAATATACCAAAGATTCCAATTTGGTGTTAATTGGATGTGGAGGAATCTCTTCTGGAAAAGATGCATTGGAGTTTGGAAAGGCAGGAGCAACTTTTATCCAATTATACACAGCTTTTGCTTACAAAGGACCGGGGTTACCAGCCAAAATTAGAGATGAATTAGCAGCAGAATTGACGAAAGAAGGTAAAACTTGGGAGCAAATTATTGGAGAGGATGATAAATGATCCACTTCGTAAACAACAACTCCATAAAAAACAAAATCGAAAGGAATTTACACATATATATATATATATATCACAAAATAGAATTTAGATTTCCACTGAACTTCCGTTGTAGCGTTGTAGCGTTGTTGCATGTTATTGGGATACCCCTAGATCTGGAAACATACTTAACCACACTTTAGGTACCCGCTGAAGTGATCCATTCATCATTTACACATTTTCTTTTGAATGATCTCTTGGAGAGCTTAGGTGGATGTCTGAGGTGAAATCAGAGCGCAGTGGTTGCAAACTTCCAATTACTGGCACAACATCTCAATATCAATCCTGCATATGGCAAGGATGAACATAAAATCTACGACAAACAGAATAAACACAAACAATCGATCAGGGTACAGCTAGAGTTGATTCCATAAAGTTTTCGATAAAAGACACATTCCTCATCCTGGCAAACAACAGTTCATATTATGCTGTCTTTGTCAAGACCAACGACTCCAAAGAGGAGACTGCATCGCTCTTCTGGATTGTTCAATATTCTTTCTCAATCTCCTAAAGTACATTATGCAGTGGATCCAGATAACTTACCGTTAGAATCGCAAACAAACACGGAAAAATTTGAAAGATTGAGCGACTCTATGGAAGAACTAGAACTGAATATGACAGGATTACAACAAATCCATGAAACCCTTTGTGGAGAATTCAATGAATCGTTTGCAAGTTTCTTATATGGATTACTGATGACCATGTGGTGTGTACATTTTGCAGGTCGTCCTTCTCGAGATCAATGGGAAAAAGTTAAACTTATAGAAGGATTAGATGATAGAATTAGTGAACTTAAGGATAAGTTGAAAGTTTCAAGAGAAGAGAATGAGAAATTGAAGAAACGATTACAAGGTAAAAGAACAACAGAAAAGGTTCCTGTACTAGGTAGATTAGACGTACCATCATCAAGCTTCACAAGGCAGAAACATCGCCCAGGGTCCAGATCCGCGGACGATACAAACGAGTCATTTGTTTTAAACCCTTCAACTAATTCAGCAAGAATTTCTAAGATCCCTTTAAAGAGTGATCGTGGCATAAAAGTAGAAAAGGGACCAAATCTTGACCAACCACCAAGATATATGCGTGGACTCTTTGATAGTACAAATACTACGACACCTGCTAGTAGGAGACTGTACAGGAGCAATGAAACAGGCAGAGTTCAAGGAAGACCACCTTTCAGATAACCATAAATAGGTGGAAAAAAATGTGTAATAATGTATATTAGAATAAATAAATCATTTATAAGTGAGGTTACACCGAGAGATTCCTTGTTTCTTACTGATGTTCAGTTGAAAAAACATTTTGGATCACCAGTTACATTACCAATTGCTAGTATGGTACTGATTGGTACTCATATCGCAGCAAGTATACGGATGTACCAAATGTGAGAACAAGCAATCTCCAGTGCCCTTCTCTGTCAAAATCTCTAGTTAAATCTATTGACCATTCAACTCTGTCGATAATCAAGAGATTCATGATCAAAAGTTCTATAAGGGATTGTCCTAATGACCTTAGCGACTCATTGTTGTTTGTTAACAATCCATTGAAGCTACTGACATGTGAATGTAAATTGTCAATAAAGCTACGGATAATACTCACACTATGTCTAAAATATATTGTTCCATGAGGTTAAAAACTTCATCAAAACTACCTAAAAATTGAAAATTCACAGTATTTATTTACTCTTCCATCAACTTGAACATCAAGTCATACTTGACCTGTTGAACCGTTATGCCTCGTTGATTAGCAATCACTATCAAGTAGTCCTTGTTCTCCATAGAATTAAGAATTGTCTGTCTTCTGACTTGCTCGTTGTACGATAAAACTGGATGTGACATACTTCACCCCTGGTTTAGTGTCAAGTAGCTTCAAAACTTACAACTACTACTACACCTTGCCATAGAATCAGTTGCTTTCAGTTGCAATATCTTATTTTGGCTATGATCCATTTTCATCGATTCTCAATTCAAACTCAGTTTTGTGTCCCATATCACACCCAACTCAGAACTGTCAATTTGAAACTCAAAAATATGATGCCAAAGGCGGAACACTAGAATTGTTTTATTAACCAATATACGTTTGGATTTGAACTCGAGATGTCTATGGCAGATTCTCTTTCCGCAGATGAGAAAAGACGCTTGTTGCGTGAAAGACGTCAAGCTAAAATGGCATCCAATGCCAACGATAGACTCACCAATATTCTTTCATCTGGATCATCAGTCAAGGAACATGTTTCATCACCTTTAGATAAAAAGAAAGAGGTACAACAGAAGTCCAAGATTATTCCTATTCCTGTGGTTCCCATTGAAGATGAAGAAAGTAATGATCCTTCAGATGGAGATATATCCAATTTAGTACCTGAACAAGGTCCACAAGAAGATTTAGATGCCATGTTAAATAAGCTCTTTGCTGGAGGTCCTGGTGGATTCCAAGGATTACTGGGAAATGAAACTGGAGGTATTCCAGGATTTGGAGGTTCGGACTCAGAAAATGATCCATTTGCTATGATGATGAAAATGTTAAACAACCCATCCGCAGCAGCAGCACCAGGAATAGACACAATTAATCCATCTCCATTGGATGAAGCTTCCCAATATCAACTTGATTTAAATGCCTATAATGCTTATCAACAGAAGAAGACTAAAATTTCCTTTTTACTTATAAGGTACTTGGTAACTTTGATCAATTTTTCTGTTCATTATTATATTGGAGCTTCTAATGCTTCTGAGAATGGTACCATATCTTACATTCAATCATCTTCTCATTCATATATTCGTACTTCAGGTACTTTATCGAATTCTTCCAATTTCTTTTTATGGTTTATCACCAGCGAGGTTGTTATACTTGCTAGTTACTATCTTGTACTGACCAAACATAAATATGTTGCTAATAAAGACAATTTAATATTAAAAGTAATTTCAATGCTTTCAATGTTCCTTCCACAAATCCAAAGATATCAACCGTTATTTGTTCAATTATTATCCTATTGGGAAATATTGGGGATGTTCGTTGGAGATATGGCATTAGTTACGTTCTTATTTGGTTTGGTTAGTTATTTAGGTTAATATTAAGTAATCACTAGTACTACTAAGAATAATAATAATAATAATAATAATAAATTCATTGGGTTCAATTACCCACATAATTCACATACATATGGATCCATTCTGATATTTAACTATCATCTATATACAATTGAGTGAAATGCCTATCATTTTTTGGAGTAATGACTAGTCCTTTCTATAAATTCTTCATATGTTTCCTCTTTGCTTCAATTATTTTCTCTGCACCTTGTCCATTACGAGTCTTCACAAATGCATATATCAAAAGACCAGAACTAAACAACGAAAGAGCAAACCAGGTTACTAAATATTGTAAATGGTTATTAGTAAATCCAACTTTTGGAATAGTTCCTATAGGTACTCCTTGATTAATAAATTCAAATTGTTGATATTCTACAGTAGCATCTTTATCCTTAATTGATGAAATAGAATCTCCATCAATTGGATCTTCTGATTTTTTACCAAACCACCCTTTTATACCCCCTTTCTTTTTATTACTAGAAGTTTTCCAATCAGGGTGATCCTCCATATCATATAATGCTTGACAATAAATTGGTAAAGCTCCACTTTGCTTCGACATGGCCTCTACATCAGGAATAAAAAATTGTCTAGAACCTTCATCATGTGAATATTGAAGATATGACTTTGAAGGCATCACTCTTAACATTGCAACCAATTCAATATCACCTTGTGGAAGTGATAAATGCTCTAAATATTCACCTTTACGATTCTCTGGGATAACTTTATCCTTTGAAATCCAACCTCTTTCAATAAGAATTGGCTTTCCTCCATCGGATCGAACAAATGGACAAACAAGTAAATATCCCATCTCACTATCCCTCTTTCTAGGACCCAAGAACATCTCTTGACTATAATCAAAATGTCCCTTTACTTTAATTTTTCTATATTCAAAATCTGCAATTGTCAGAGGATCGATATCAGTTGGTAAATCTGTCGCTGGGAGGGCTAATAAATGTTCACATCTAGCTATAAGACGAGATTTCCAGTCAAGTCTTTTCACTTGCCAGCATCCCAAGAGGAAAGATACTACCGGCATAGCTATCATTAGACTTAAAAAAAAAGTTCTAATTGTAGAAGTCTTTGCTTGATGTTCTGATTTTGCAAGATTGGTTTTCGTAGATTTGATTGGTTTCCAGTCAAAGGTTGAAGTTTTAACAGAACGAGTTAAACGAGGAATCTTCCAAATTGAAGAAGAAGCTCTCCTAGCTATTCCAATTGTTAGGAGATGTCTCATTTCGCTGATATCTATCGGTGAAGTAAGAAGTAAGGTGGGATAAAGATCAATAGTTAACAAGCGAATAGGAAAAAAAAAAAATGCTACTAAAGGGGAGTTGCACCATAAATCACTGCGAACTTTTTTACTGAGTGGGCCAATGTTTTACCGTTAAAATTGAATTGTTACTGGAGATATTAGGGAGTCTCTCACTAAAAAATAAGTTATCATTCTTTGAGGAACAAATTATTTCGCCTCCCCCACCACCCCACCACCTCACCACAGCTCAAATATACTCGCAGAACTACTTCATGGGTGCAAAAAACTACATCAGAATCAGTTCTATTATATTTATACATTATTAAAAAAAAAAGGTTCAAACCGAATACTAGATACCAAAGATCATCATTAGCTAGAGAGAACTGTCAACTACTACAAACATCCATTTTCGTAAAGGATTTCATATTCTACCACCACAGAAGATCCATTGATTACTGCAGTTGTAGTGGAATATCCTGTCGATACATATGATGTTGGAGCAGGAGAAGTTATAGGAGTAGTCACTGCGGAGGTTATCGAACTAGAAGAAGATTCATTAGTTGCGAGAGTACTAGAAGTTCCATCTGTTGAAGAAACTCCACCAGTTGTAGAAGCTCCACTAGTTGTGGAAGTTCCATCAGTTGTAGAAACTGCATCAGTTGTTGAAGTTCCATCAGTTGTAGAAGTTCCATCTGTTGAAGAAACTCCACCAGTTGTAGAAGCTCCACTAGTTGTGGAAGTTCCATCAGTTGTAGAAACTGCATCAGTTGTTGAAGTTCCATCAGTTGTGGAAGTTCCATCAGTTGTAGAAACTGCATCAGTTATTGAAGTTCCATCAGTTGTGGAAGTTCCATCAGTTGTAGAAACTGCATCAGTTGTTGAAGTTCCATCAGTTGTAGAAGTTCCATCAGTTGTAGAAGTTCCATCAGTTGTTGAAGTTCCATCAGTTGTGGAAGTTCCATCGGTGGTAGAAGTTCCATCAGTTGTAGAAGTTCCATCGGTTGTAGAAACCCCATCAGTAGTTGAAGAATTGAAAACACCATCAGAGGTTGAACTACTGGAAGCTGATGAATTAGATGCAGTGCTTGTAATGTCGGAGGTTGGAGTTACTATAGATGGCGAAGAGTATGGCCCAGTACTGCCAATAACTGTACTAGTGGTAAGCACACCAAGAGAGTTGGTGTAAATATAAGCAGTTTCGTACAATTCACCACTATAAGCCGGTACTGTAGTGGTAGATGTTACAGTTGGAGTGACAACTTCGGTGGTTGTACCATCGTAGCTTGTAGTGTCAGCTTTCACTATAGCAGCTGCTAACAATACTAGAATATGATTCCGCATTTTTTGGGGGGAACTTATAGGGAAAGAATATTAACCGTCTAGTAGTATAAGCTAGATTTTAAAGGGAATGTACCTGGAATTGAAGTAAAAAAAGGAAAAGGAAGTTCAACAGCTCAAAAATTTTAAATTCCCTAACTTTAGAACTATATATATTGATTTTTTCTTTCGGAAGGTCCTGATTAAGCAATGGTCATTATCCAGCCATAAACTTGTTAAAATGCGATGGATCACATATTATCGCAACCCTGAACGTGAGCCAACACTCCTGTTTTGGGATGGTTCATTCTGAAGACAGCGTGATGGAGCTGACTACATGAAATATCGCTGGTTACACCTCAAGATGGTGTGTATTATCTTACTTTTACGACTGGTAATACCCTTAGTTTGGCAATAATGCTGGCCAAATATTGCAGCCAGCCTTTTTTCTTTCATTGATGCGCATCTTATTGATGCAGAAATTCAAATATACGAACCGTAAAATACTGACATCTAACCAAAAGTGGGAGCTCGTGCATACATAAAATTAATCAAATCAGATGAAATTCCTTGGTGTACGAGCCAGGCTGGATATTCATGTTATTTTATTACAACTAATACAATTGATATAACGCTTGAACCGTTTTTGAAGACAGACATCTAATAATGCAGAAAAATAAATTCCCAGAATGCACATGATCCAGCACGTGACCACAAATATACATACAAGTATCTGGAACCACCGACTTCACCACTTGTTACTTCCACTTCAACTACTAGTTCTTTCCTTGATATTATCTATATTTCCTCTTAATCTTGGGAACTCTTGAGCAATCTTCTCTCCTAGTATATCTCTTAATTTCTCAAAAGCTTGCATTTTTCCCTTCAATCTGGCATTACTTCTAGCGGTCAGTTCGACGAATTCTCTTGTATAAATGTCAGGATTTCTTCCATCTTCTATATAAGATAATACATCTATAGGTACTGGATATTTTTCAGTATCAGTATTTGATTCTAACAACGACAATTGTTCCACCAATTGATTTGTTTTATGAATGAGAGCAGTATGAGATTGAGAAGTACCTTGATTATCATGTACCAATACTCCAAATTCTATGAAATTTTCAATGAGCCCTTGAAGTAATTCCACAGTAGCGACCAAGGGAGCGTTCTCCGCAGTAGAGGTGATTTCAGCGGTTGTCATCTATGTTTATAAAGACAACTATTTAGAAGGATAGAATAAAATGTACGGGCAACAATAAAGACAAACAAACAAAGTAACCAACTAAACAGATTCTAAATGGTCACCAGTAAATTTTGACTGCTGGATATCTTAATATTGAAGTAAAGTTGAAGAGCAAACCAAGAACAAATATACTCTGTAAAATTAGAATAGCTAACGTAATACAGTCAGAATAAAACTGAATACCAAATAGAAAATGCCGTAGCGATTGACTGCAATGAAAAGAAAGATAGTTAACTACTGAATGAATGGAAGTTGATCCACTTACTCATTGCTCAGGATTTGATTACGGTTCAAGAATTTCACTCGCATTTCCCAAAATGAATCCGCGCTCCATTTTTGTGAACTGAAAGAATTCAAAAAAGATTGTTCCAAATCTCAAAATTTGCAGTTAATTGATAAATATCTGGACCTCATAACACTCAGATAGAAGGTTGTTTGGAAGTCTTTCGACTGTGATTTCGTATCATATTGGTTTACATAGTTCTGATAGAGTATTAAATTTGCATTTTAGCTGTGATTTTTTTTTTGAGAAGGATTATTTATTGTGATCTATCTTCTCTCCCCCTTCAGTTAACGACAAACACTGTACAATCAGTTTTCTTTTTGTCTTCTTTGCACATAATGTCAAGATTCATATCATTACATTATAGTCCTGAAAGATGGCACCAATTAACAAGAAAAAGTGCGTCTCCGGAATATAAAATAACAATTGGATCCAATTCAACTTCGATAATTAACTCTGACGAAGGTTCACCTTTGCATTCAATTCATGGTACGCCCATTCGATCAATGGTTGATGATTCAAATAAACATAAAGGGTTGGTGACCATAATTGATATACAATCTCCAATTACAAATCCAATTACTCATCATGTCGAAATGACCCCTTCAAAGATAGTGACCTTTAAATACGATCATAATAGGAACTTTGAAGGACATTCACGATCAGTGTCGCCAACAAGAAGACAATTCTCGACTCCACCAAGTCTGTCATTATCGAAAGAAGAAGAGGAAAGACTAAAATTTAAACATCTTGACATAAGTCATCAAAGAGATCTACATGAATTTGTTAACTCTGACCCAAAAAAAGTGGAAATACCTGAGAAATTTCAAAGAAGCGCTACTCCCAATATAGACGAGTCGATTCAATCTATTTCACTATATAAAGAAATAGATGATAGTAATTGTAAATCATTTGAAGATTTAGAAAATGATTGGTTGGTAGATGTTCAACGGGTATCTGAAAGATTACATTTCATAAGAGAATCGTACAGAATAGTTCAAAGTCTTCATAGAAGGAAACTAGATAATAAGAATATGGATACTACGATACCATTTTTGAACGACAATTTAAACTTGACAGCAAATAATAATGATAATACTCCATTACCACTGGATTTAGAAGATCGGAGGAGTAATACCGTTGAAGTTGCAATTCCTTCTAGTCAGATTCTGGGTAATAATGACGAGGAAGATGAAGAAGAAGACGAAGAAGAAGACGATGAAGACGATCATGAAGAACAACAAGAACAAACTAAGCAGGAAGAAAAAATGAACCATAAATTACAAAATGAGGACCATAATTTATCACCCAAAGAGAACAATCTCTCATACAATGAAAGTGCTGCTACAAGTAGCAGTAATGAATTGGTAAGTACTTAACATAATGAAAGATGGGCTACTGCATGGCAGACCATACCAGACAAAAAAAAAAAAAAAAAAAATTGAAGAGAATACAATCCAATTTCAGAGACTGCATATATCCTATTGCCAAACTCTCAATTGTCTAATCCCCCGAAATTGATTAAGCCTATGATAAATACAAGGACGACGGATCTTTTAAAGACACTGATAAGTTAATTCGAATCAGAGAATTCTTTCATTCATTCACTTGGACCAATTTATCATTGAATACAATAAAAATGAAGGCTGTTGTTTCCACCGGCAATGCTTATTTCTGTACCATTTTATCAACATTTGCCATAGTGATATTATCATTTGTTGGATATCTTTTTCAAATTGGTCATGAATCTATGGTTGGTTCAATAAATGACCCAGAAGATGGAAAGGCTGTTGCAAAGACTGTATTTGGTGCAGTTTTTGTTTATTTGGCATTTTTTGTTTTCTGTGGTCTACAAGTTATTTTGATTCAAAGGCAAAATAGAATTCAATTATGAGAAGTTCTAAATTCAAATACAGCAAGGGCATGGCAATATTAAATTGCATCAATTGGAAATTTGTGGGAATTTTAATGAGAATTTAGGTGAAGATGAGGAACTAAGTTTTTGAGATGATACTAGTCACTTGGTCAACATTGAGTGTTTCGTATCATCACGATTAATCCAACGCCACACGTATTGGTCACCAAATTCCCTTCTTATTTGATAACTTCCGAATACCAACTAAAACAATTGATGATTCAAAGTCTATTTCATGGCAAATTTTGTTTCAAGACTATCTTCTTATTTCTTCCAGAACGGTTCAAAATATTTAATTCCTGGAAAATTAAGATTCCTAGCATATATAGAAACCACCAAATAAGAAGAAGAAAGTAAAATAAAAAAAAAAAAAATACATATTCATAAATTAGATTAGTATTCAAAAATATAAGTTCTAATGTATCGCCAACTTTTTAAAATCAAAGCTCTGTTTTAAAAGATCATCACAACTTAGCAACTGAGTCTTTACCTTCTCTCCATGTAACATTTCCACTCCAATCACAAATATCAAATACCAGTAATCTAAGCTCAGATAACTCTTCTTTAGTTACACCAACATTAACTGCTCCACGTAAATGTCCCTTCAACTGAGGATTTACATCTTGAGGTATTAAACTTGCAACTATACACATGGAAGTTTCTGGAGCAGATAAAATTTCAGTAAAACTCAATAATGGAGAATAGGCATGATTATAAGCAAAATACCAAAGATCAGGATAAGCATTCAACATTTGTTTTCTTATTCTCATATTAACTTTGGCAGAATAGATGGTGTTCCAAAATTCTGAACCTCTAATAAGATCCTTTTGGATTTGTTTAGAATCAATTGATCCTGGAGATATTGGTCCATCAATTGTATCGACAGTATCGATCGAATCATCTACATCTGATAATGAATTACTTGAAGTGAATCTTGTACCAGTAACATCTTCTACAATAAGGTCTGAAGATGGAAGTTTCCCTGGATAAGAGGTCAATGGTCTTACAGGATTATGACTAGGTAACAAAGAAGTTGGAGTAACATTCTTTAAAATCATCAATGCATTGATTGCTTTAGGAAGACCTGCCAATGCTGAACTTTTCAACAAAACTTCTCGAATTTTACCAGCTATCAGCATTTGAGTTTCATGAATATCTTGAGACTTATCAAATTTGAATTCAAGAGGTAATTTATCATAATAAGTATGAGGAATTAACAAGTCTGGTAAATTGACTCCAACTGCTGAAAAATCGGCATATTTTTCTGCCAGAGAAATGGAATCTTGAGCTAATTGAAGTAAATGGGTATCGGTAAGTAAACCTCTATCTTTGCTTGCCGTATTAACTAATAATTGTTGACGTAAAGCAAAATGCAATACTTTAGGGATTTCTTGTGGTTGGTTTACCACTGAAAGACAAGCACATGCAATCAAGTACCATGAATTATGAAGATTTGGATACTTATAGGCGAGTCTAACTAATCTTTCTGCGTTGAGAACTGACATTTTAAAGAGTTGATACTGAATATATGATTAGTGACTTGATATTGAATGTATGACTTGTGAAGTGAATACAAAAAAAAGGGTGTTACGGATAAACAAAATGAAGCTGGATATGAAATAAATCTGAGTTGTATCCACCAATCGTTCAATTTCTACCTATAGTCCAAAGTTTGAAAGGTATAACGTCAATTATCACTAAATGGTTATTTTCAGCAATCAAAGAAGAAAAAGTAGAAAATATCGTCAAGTTGTTAGGGTTCCTCTATCAAAGACAACTAAGTACTTATTTACTGGATGTTTTTCAATGATATCTACCAGAAAGAACTCTGTTCGAGAATTATATAAATCTGGGGTTGAAGTGAGCACGACTAGTTGGGACTAGTTGGGGATATATTTTCCTCGGATAAGGTTAAGGTGGGGAATAGGATGGTTGAGAAATGCCATATACCATCGATACACCTTTTGGTCTATGAGCATCCGATTTGGATTCGGAATAACAAATACTAAGGTAGATCATCTGTGGTTATAGTGTTACAGGGTTCCCCCCCCCCCCCCCC
>JAKTYG010000173.1:0-24178 GCA_030564725.1 Chernovozyma sophiae-reginae
AATGGGCAGCTGATTTAGAGCTGCCATGACAAAATGTAAAGATCACAGACTAATAAAGGATCTATTCTAGGATACTTGATTCTCTCTAATCCTTGAATTTATAGGAACCTGATGTCATGGTGATAGAACCTCCACGGTAAGAACCCTTCTTCATCTTATTTTTGTTTTTGGTGAAGTCTTTGCCTCTAACTTGAGTTAGTTTCTCGTTGGCTATCTCTCCCCATGTTCCCGCAGCTCCTTTATAGGTGTTATCTAATAATGTGTGATCTTCAAATGAAATTTTGGACTTGTCTATTCTTGAGAAATGGGCTCTTTGTCCTGGCTTCAATTCGTCAACGAACGCAGGGATATGATCTTCAGGAATGGGAGTGGGTGTCATGGATTCAGTTTGAGAAGAAGAGATTGGCTCTTTCTTTTGTTTTTTGGATATCAGCTCTTCTTGATCATTTGATCTCTTCTTAGATGATGGTTGTGGTTCCTCAGATTCAGAGTGTGAACTGTCACTGGAGTCTGAAGATGAACTACTTGAGCTTGAACTTGAACTTGAGCTTGAACTGTCTGAGTTTGAGTCAGAATCTGAGCTTGAGCTTGAACTTGAGCTTGAACTCGAGTCTGATTCCGAGTCTGAGTCCGAGTTTGAGCTCGAACTAGAACTTGAATTTGAGTCTGAGCTTGCGGAAGCTTCTGATTCTTCTTCATCGTCAATGGCCTCCTTCTCTTCAGCCTTCTTCTTCTCCTCTTGTTCACCAGATTCATCATCCTCACTGGCAGAATCAGAATTGTTCTCTTCACCTTCCAAATCAGAGTCTGAGCTCTCAGAGTCGGAACCTGAATCTGAAGATTCCGAATCGGATTCCGAACCAGAATCTGAATCACTTGATGACCCTTCACTGGAGCTGTCCGACGATTCTGCGTTTATTTGTTTATCGTCAAGTTGGATAACATCTTCCAAGAAATCACTAACTTCAGCAACAGTGATGCCAGCTTTCTGTACAGCCTTGTCAAAAGCGGCACTCACTTTAGATAAAGCAGTATCCCTTTTCAAGTACTCGGCAATAAAACCTAAAACTACTTCTCTGGATGTCATAATGGGTAAGATAGTATGGAATATCGATGGTGATTATGAGATGAACCGATAAGCAAAAGGTGAAAAACTCAAGCGATGCGCTTGAGAAAAAAGTAAAAGAAAAAAAAAAAAAAAATTGATTGCAAAAATGATCTCGTGACCTGATATCAGCCATACTTAAAGAGATGTTAATCTGAGGTTGCAACACCTAGAATGGGTATAGAGCTCAAGACTACGCAAATTTAGCATTACTGGTGGACTTAAGGGTTGAGAGTTGATACATTGTGACATGTTTGAACCATCGAGATCTTTTTTAGTTCAACAACTAGAGCTCAATGCTACATTGCGCTGAAACCAATCTAAGTATTCGAATCTAATGGACATAAATAATTTGGCACTAGAATCGAATCTAGTGGACATAAATAAATTGACACTAGAATCGAATCTAGTGGTGGCACTCGATGCAGCTCATAATTTGATCGAATGCAGATTCTCAAAACGATCCTTTTCAATTTGAAGCAACCTCTTTCTTTCTTCAACATCCAATTTTCTTGCATCCGAAACTTGGAGTTGTTGGGGTTTCAATTTGGATCCATCCTTTTCTACACGTTCCTCAACTATCTTGAGTATAGTATCAATGATTAAGTCTGGATCTTCTGCATTCACACAATGCTTTCCTTTAATATCAACAACATGAAGAACTTTCTTGGTTTGTTCCCTGAAGAAATCAACCGCTTCAGGAATTGAAGTATCATTGTCACTAGATACATGGTACAATGGTACAGTTAACTTTTTGAAGATGGTCATTCCCAATGGAACAGAGGCAAGGGATCCAAAATAACATTGCAATTGTGCAACAACAGTGGTCTTTAGATAAACATGAGAATCATCTCCTTCATTATCTCCTTGTGGGTATATCTCATCATCGATGAACCGATCAAGCACGACGGGATGAAAATCTCTGAAGAATGACTTCTTTCTCATGAAATCAACCACAACCTGTCTTCTATACTGTGGATCATTGCTATCACCATCCGTCTTTCCGGATAATAATAACTTGTCTTGCATGTACCCCTTCTTGTACCAATTCTTGAAGACTCCTCTTGTGATATCAAAATATTTCGGAACTTGGTAAATAATTGGATTAATTGCTACAACTGCCTGGAATAGAGCAGGCTCCAAATACAGAGTGAACAACCCAATATAGCCTCCCATTGAGTGCCCAATGCAAATGTTTAAATTCTTGGATGAGTTCTGAAAATTGGTGATCTCGTGGTCTATCACTTGTAAGACATCTGGGGCCCCATCGTTCCAGTCATAGACATAACCAAGACGTTCTCTGTTAAAGGATGCAGAGTCAGAATGGTTGACCATATCAATTGCCAACACCGTACCTAACTTGAAGTTGACGTCTGCTTTGGACTTAGAATTGATCAATTTGTATAATTTTTCAATGTGGTAATCCCACAACCCTTTGTTCATCCCAGTTCCATGAAGAAAGACAAGATTGAGGACGATATCAGCATGGGAGCCCGTGAGTCTGTGAGCTCGTACCGGTACTGGAGAGTATTTACGATAGGAAATCTCGAGAGGTTCATCTACCAAAGTCGAACCGACTTGTCTTGGAGAAGCAGCAGGGATAGTGATTAACTTAGAAGTGTACATTGGAGTGAGCTATAGCAATTGGAGAGTAATTGGAGAGTACCAAACTGAGAGCAGCGGGAAGAAGAGACCAATAGAAGAACGACAGTGGAACTCAAAGAAAAAAATAAATTAAAAGATTAAGACGCTTCGTCCTTGTTAACTTAATTAGCAATCAGCAATTGGAACTCCAGTAGATATAGAAATCCTCGAACCAGAGAGGAGGGTTCGTGCTGGGTAGTGAATAAGAGCTTTAATTGATGGATGCCTCGGTATGGTATATGAGATTTGTGGGGAACGAATAATCAAATGCTCTTCCTGTACACGAATCCACTGATTCGCGGCAGGCTCAGGCAGGTGAGAAGCTCAAGTTAGCGATTGAAGATGCCATTTGTCGCTAATTGTACGGGATTGAGCGCGGTACGGTTAGGTGAGCGATGACCTTCACCTCGCGATATATGGCAGCACTAGTTAACAGTTGTGAATCTGCTAACAACATCGCTACTCAAAGGTGTCCAGTAATAATATAAACACTCTCGTTTAATCAGACCCCACCAATATCCACTACAGTACCAAAACCGATCTAAACATTCTCCTGTTCATTACTAATCGTAGAAACCGCTGATGGTTAGCGATCTGCATACAATCCAACTTTTAGTGTGGTTGCGAGTCAACTTCATTCCCACGGGACTTAGCGAGCCTGTAATGATCCGCTTACCAGTGTGCAACAGTAGCAAACGAGAGTAATTTAGCTTCAGATGGAGGCGGGGAGTAAATATTCCCGTGGGTATCAGTCCCCACAGGGGTCCCCATGAAATAGCCCTAGCAGAGCGGTACTGGGATAGAGATAGTATCCAACAAGTTGAATAGACTCTGATGGATAACAATCACGTGACTGGACCAAAGAACATGCCCCAGACCAGTAAAACAAACGATGTGGAGAATATCTACAGCTAGATGGGGGTGGGGTACTGGATCATAGGATTAGCCGTGTGAACCAATAGGTAATTTCTGGAGCAAGAATTTCGTAGAAGATGAACCATTCCAATCAGTTACGAGAATTTCGATTACTGTTCATTTTGGCTGCGAGAATCGTAAAATTGTTTCGTATCGCACCAAATTGGAAGTATTTTCTCGTTTGGTCCTCCAAGCAAAAGGGCAATGTTGGGCTGAAGTTCTTGGGCTTTCAGGGTCACCAAAATGGAACTGATAGGAACTTTGAGGATTAATCATCAGGATGAAGTTGTTGAAACAAATTGCTGATCTTACCCACACAATTCGAACCACTTCTATTCGAATTGACCAGAGAGAGTTTGTGTGTTCCGCATTGTCTCGGAAACGAAGTAATCGCTGCGATCTGTTCCAAAATTTACATTCTCTAGCTCATCTTCTTTGTTTTAAAAAACGCGCCTTTTGGGGCTCCCTGGAGCCAAAACAAGGATACCAAAACATAAATCTAAGGGTCCAGGTACAGTATCAAGCTCAATAAGGTAATTCTAAAGAAATTTTTCACCAAGTCAACAGATTTCGAAACTAACATACGTTGTCCAGTTAAAGATGAAAAATTGGTAATTAACAAAGACCCAAAGTATCCGACGACCTATCTATGGTTCGATATCGCTTTCATGATATGAATCCATTTGTTATCTGTTTTTTCTTTCCAATTGAATACTTCTGCTGCCCCTCTTACAGAAACCCAGAAACCCTTCTATAGTACTGCCGAAGCTCTGTCCCCTTGATTTATTTTTGGTTGGACCTTCTTTGTTTCATTTTTACATTTTCGCAGGAGAAACGAACTGCCAGAAATTTGAAAACATCCCGCAAAACGACCTGCAGACACTGACTCTCAAATTCAAGTCACAAGTTTTACAAGCAAACATAACTAAGTGGTTCCTTTGATAACACGGATCAGTTAGCAGTTTTGAACAGTTAGTTTTCCACTTGCAGTGACAAAACATTATCTAGTTGTTGATTAATCATTTTTGTTTGCACGTTTCTTTGCGCCTTCTAAACAGTTGCGTTTCTATTTATTTTGTTGTTTGATTTTTGTTGTTTATTGTGTTTGGTATCATTGATTAAGGGTGCCCAATAAGTTATCATAGTATAAAAAGCAACCAATATTCTGTCGATCAATCGGAATTAAGTGTTCAGTGTTATTATAGTTGGAGTGTTTAATTGAACAGTCAATTTGAATCAATTTAAGGACATCGTCGTGCCGTTTAACAGCTGAAGATAAACCAAAGAAACGACTTCTGTGAGCTGGATTTACTCCCTATTGAGTCCGATCTTCTTCTACATCAGCTGATCATCCTTGAAGTGAAATCAAGGAGAACGGTCACTCATAGTATATCATAGTCCAGTGTTCTAGTCCCACATCTCCTTATAATTAGTCTCAGACTGATCTACTTCAAGAGAACCACAGACTTATTATATCCTTTTTTTTGTTTGACCCGACCCACTCAGGTCAACGAGCTACCAGTTGCTGTGCTAAGATCCATTCCAGTTATCCCAGACTGTTCTTTGGAGATCTTCTGAACAGTTCTCTTCATTCTGCACTGAAAAAAAAAGAGTCACCCCTAATATCATATTTGAGTTCTGTTGATAATGAGTGGTAAAGCTACTACCCCAATACATTCACCTAAGATCCCAAAACTGGTCAAAATGGATACTCCTTCAACCCCACCGTCAAGACCGAAGCTGAAACGTCTAAGTGCATCGTACCTAAAGACTCCAGAAAGAAATGTTGATCTACTTCCATTTTCTCCTTCAAAGAAAAGATCTAGTTCTACTTACAAATCTCCTGACTACAAGCTAAATTCCCATAATGTCCAATCTCCTTATAGTTCTTCAAGTCTTTTGAAGACTCCAAGACGTTCATCATACGATGAAGGCGATGAAGGTAATGTACATAAGTCTCAAAAGACTCCTCAATATTTCTCTCCCGGTAAGAAACTTTTCACTGAAGATGGTGGGCATGGAAAGGAAGATCTTTCAGAAATAAGTTTACAACTTAAAAGTAAATTGAGTTCAGCATTGGGAAAGTTACAGCAATCACAACATAATAAGTCATTAAGCTCTAGTAAGATAATTGGAGATTTATCTTCAACACAGCAGATAGTACAATCACACGAAGAACTGCTTCACAAATTAACACATGGTGCTTCGTTGCCGCAACATTCTCATCACCATCCACATCATCAGTCTCAGCATTCTAGTCAACAACCTTTACCGTTCTTACATAGAACCAACTTGAATCTTCAAACTCTTCAGCAATCTCCCGTCCAACCTGCATCTCCTACTGCTCCTCCCACACCAGGAGTATTTGCTACTCAAACGCTGGTGAATTATAATCCTTCAGGTTCACTGAACCTTTCTGGACTTTCGAATTCACCTCAGTTCAATTCTGGGAGCGAGAGAGTGGATATTCAGTCACCAGATGAGGAATCAAGCGCTCATAATGCATTAATGGCAGCCTTGAGTAGACAGAAACGAAGATCAAGAACATCATTTTCAGGAACCTCACCATCGAAACCTCGTCGAAATTCTTCTAGCTCACTACAATATTCAACAATTACTACACAGACTCCTAGACAAGTGGTTCAACCTCAATTACAGAGCCACTCAAGTCAATCACCTTTGAAACTTCCACCAATTAATGTGGCACTTAATTCATTTACTAGTGATGATTCCGGCTCATCTCCAGTCAATACTACCGGTAAGTCATCGGATCCTAAGAATGAGCAGGATGCAGTGTTATCTCTAATGTCGTTGTCTTCTCCACAATCGGTCAAATTCACCCATAGCCGAACTCACAGTACCAACACTGACGGATCCCCTGCATCATCGAGAACTTCTTCAGTTACAAGTCCAGCAAACCACACTCTGTCGGTGCTGTTGCCGCCTATCAGTGGGCTAATAAACTCTACAAACTACAGAAGGCAAGACAGCGACGAGACTGATATTGAAGATGACGAGACTGATGATGATAATGATAATAATGGGTGAAACATGGTTACGATAACACTGTGGGTTATACTCGCCTGGTGCTGAGAAATAGAACAAGTGACCGATCAATACAAACCAATAATTGCTGCTTCTGTAGAAAGGAAGAATTTAAGAGTTTCTTTATAGTAGGGCACAAAAGATGAAGTTCTTGAGTAGTGGTGAGCAGAGGATTCTACTCTATGGGGATAGACTTAGAGAGGGATGAAAGAAAATGGTTTAGCCAGAGAGGCGTAGGCAAACGTCCTCCATCTTCTGTCTAGGGTACAATCTCTGACCGTCCCGAACTCTTGCGATCATTCCCGCTCCGCATGGTCGAGCGCAGCGAGCAAGGCCCCATGCAATGGCTCCCCCCGAGTAGGGGCCAGCGGAGCGTCAAGACTCCCTAAATTTAATGAAGGAGGAACCGGGCGAAGGAGTCCAACGAGTCACCCATGTGTAGCATTTATATGTAGCATTTATGTCACTGAGAATCTGCTGGTAGTGTCTACTTGTTGCGTTGTTGGGTGCAAAATTGAGTAGAGGGTGTCGATAAGCTCAGAGTACACAACGGTGACAGACTCATCAACCAGTGGCCAAAAAAAGTCCGTCGTTCACAAACATGTAGTGCCAGCCAGCCTCTTATGCCACGAGAAGTGGCTAATCGTTGTCCACTAGTTGACAATGTATTAGATGGAAGCAAATACGGGGACCAAATAATATTCTTCACCAGTGAGCTCCGTTGAATCTTTCCAGCCAATAACTAGCGACGCTTACTAAGGGAACCCTCCAGGAGTGCCATACGAGCACGTAATCTTAGGGAGAAAAATGTGCTCGAGCCCCCGCTAAAATTGCACTAGTGCGGTAATATTTTGGGGGACCAACAGCATCACTCGATTCGGTAAAACTGTCCCTAAATGTGCTTCATTGAAGATTTTACAACTCCCAGATGTGGTCTACAACATAAACTACCTCCCAGTAATGAATCAGCAATAAATCAGCAACAGATCAGTAATGAATCAGCAATTCATACAGTCTATTTCCAGTCTAATTTCCAGCTACGCTCTAGCTACGCTCTAGCTACGCTCTAGCTACGCTCTGGTTTTGTCTTGCTCGTCCAAGAAAAATCGTTCCATCGAATTCTTTCTTTTTCGCTATTTCGCTCAAAATTTTCTTCGCTTCCTGTTTGTGTCACTCGCTCCATCTATCTAAGATTAGTAAATGATCGCTAGCCTATAAAGAGGACACATTCTTTCGACACTTACTTTAGGTTATCATTTATTTGTAGATATCAGTCAGTCTTGCGGAGTTCCTGAAGTGCATAAAAGCTGAATATTGTCTTTCATTCATTGTAGCAACTTGACTTTAAGGAGATTCACTGTCAGTAATATCAGTAAGAGTCAACTCGTTCATTAAGAGGTTGCCACTAGATCACGAAGCGCATTTGATCAGTAAAAGGCACTCAGTCATCAAGAGCACATCCAGTTGATCACTAACAGTTATCAAGACAAGCTCACATTAAGGGCTACCATTAAAACCTCCCAGTCTTCACAGCATATCATTCACTTGATACCAAAAAGCTGTTCACGATTGCTCACTTGTACGAGTTTCCTCCGAGCCCAAACTATTGAATTCAACTCCAGGGTTAACTATTAAACCACAAAGTTAGCTACTAATATACTCACATTACAGTTTCGATCATTCCAGAAACCTAAAATCTCCAAATCTCCATATCGCCATGTCGTTTCTTATATTACTTCACCCTACAGTGGTCGCTAATGATGACCAAATGGGTCTTGTATCATCAACCAAAGCCAGTCTTTATCTGTCAAATCCGCAAGCAACGATCTCCCAACAAGTGATGGATCGCGTCGCTAATAAGAAGGTTGATCTCGAGCCAAAGTCATTTGATAGAATCATTTACGTGAATCCTAACTCTGATAAGACCATTCCTCCTGCCACTTTGCCCATCGTCTTTGATCTTTTGAAGCCAAGCGGATCATTTGAAGGCGATTTACCCAAGGACCAAGATTTGGACGTGATAATGAGCGGATTCTTGCTTGACGTGGATGTAAAAACGAATAATTCACCAAGATGGTTAAGACCAAACGTGTCTGAAGTTACTGCAATCCCGTTAAAGAAGAAAGTGGCTGCACCTACCGAGGGAAGCAGAAACATCAATGGAAATACCAAAAGTAGCACCAGCACCAACACCAGCACCAGTACCAATGGTGACTCAAACGTAGCCACTCCAAAACCATTCAAAAGACTTCCGATGTTCACCAAATTGCAATCCCCTCAGGGTCTCACCGATTCATCAGAACCAAACTCGGAGGACGAAACAGAAGAAAATGGAATGAAAAGAAAACTCCGAGAGAGAAAATTGAGTTACTTTTCAGATGAAGAAGAGTTAGATGACGATCAACTACTTGACGCTGGAAGAATAGATGTTATACCCGAAGATGAGTTGATAGATGATGAGAATTTTTATACAACTTCAAGTTTAATAACTCCTCAAAAATGTGATATTACCAAGAAGAAAAGGCGGAAAGCCTGTAAAGATTGTACCTGTGGATTAAAAGAATTGGAGGAACAGGAATTAGAAAACCAGAAAACTTTGCAAGATACAATTCTTGGTAAAATGGCACAACTGGCTACATTGGAAGCAATTAATATTGAGAAAAGATTGAAGAATGTTGTAAGATTTGATGAACAAGATATGGCTGAAATAGACTTTACTATACAGGGAAAGACCGGAGGTTGTGGGTCTTGTGCATTGGGAGATGCGTTCAGATGTGATGGATGCCCATATTTGGGATTACCTCCATTTAAGCCAGGAGATGTTGTTACTATTGATAGCTTCGGGGAAGATATTTAATTTAATTTGGGATGGACCAGAATGTTATAAACAGAAAAGGACAAAATTCTATTTTACCTTGGCAATTTAAAGGTTTGCATATAATTAGGGGTATGATTACCTTAATTAGAGAGCTCTCTAACAGTAATTCATACTTTTGTAATGATTTGTAAGTACCCAACTTCGTATAGATTAGGCTCTCGGACCTTGAGTCATTTCAAATGTAGATGTAGATGGAAATGATTTTTTTTTTGATTACGGAAAAATTGCGCACTTGGTACCTGCTTGAGCTTCCTATTATACAATGCAGGAGTATGCAATGGGGTGCACTGCTAATTAGAATTCAGTAGGTAAATATGAAACAAGGATTCGGAAAGTGAAAAACAAAAAAAAAACAAGCCTTTTTTAATGCGGCGCCTTTATTGGATGCGTTGGTGTTCAATATGATTCGAGCAAAATTTAAGATCTTAAGCAACGATCTTTAAAGGAAGCAAGCGAAGGAAATAGTTAAACATAAACAAAATACTTGTTGAACGTAGATTAAATGAGAAACAGATAAAATAGTGAATTTTATTTCACCGTAAGTTGATAACCTAAGTGACAACACTTTTTTGAAAAATGATTTATTTTTTGTTAACTTTATGGTTGCGCCAAGATGTGCAGGTTCTAAAATTCAAGTTGCAATGCATCATGAGAAATTGTACGTATGCCAACCATGTTGTAAATTCACTTATCGCATCCAAGCTGCGCTACGAGTTACCATTGCTTAACTGGCAAAAGTTACGAGATAATACCATTTACTCCTTTTTACCTCCTTCTGTCCTCCGATAATCTTTCTCTGTAATGGGCGTATCGGCAGACACTTTATGTAACAAATGTTTTACATCAACTCTCCTTCGGAATTCCGACTAATTTCATTGTATCCTCCATTGTTTTCCCCTATCCGCTTGGTTTATCAGATTTTAAGTTTTAAAGTTTCCTTCTATTTCTTACTACATACAATAGGTTCCTATTTGAGCATATAGTTAGTATCTTTCCTAAGTGAGCTTTATGCGTGGACAAAGAATTATTATGTATGAGGAATTTCTTTTGTTTGGGCGCAGGAGTTCAGAATTAAAAAAAAAAATTAAAAATGCCTCAACAAGTGAGTCTAATTACCTATTTGAGATTTTGAGCCTCTTTTTATTTATTTTCAAGACATGGTGACTGGTCAGAATCATTCGATAGTAAACATTTATTGTGAAATTAAATATAACGTTTTCTAAAATTAAATTTAAGGTTAGGTGGATTTATCATGTAAGTTGAAAAATGCAAAGTAAATGGAACCATTTAGGCTTCAATATGCTAAACATAATGAAATATGAATTTTAGTCGAAAAAAATATTTTGATCTTGTTAATAGGCTTTCCAGAAAGAAGGTACTTTATGACGCGTGAAATTCATGTAACCTTAATAGGAACCCATGTGCTGCGGTGAGTACATCACCAGATTTTCGATGCCCTCAATAATTCATTAGTTAACAAGGTGTACATTTCATTTGGAGGCTTATCTGCTTTTGGACAATAGGCTACTCCTGAAAAAGGTTCTTCATAAATACGCGTATGCAGCGGCTTCATCAGGGAAGTATTCCCGGATTAAATCCAATGAAACGAACAAGAGCTCTGACATTACTTAAAAATTTTCATGCAGATGGCTCAAGATTTCGGGATTCGGAATTAAAGTTAAGTACGTGAAAGCAGCTAAAGAAAACAAATTTTTCGTTTAAAAATATATTACTCAGGGCTTCTATGACTATATTTAAGGTAATTTGAGCCGTGCATGAAGAAATTCCGTCGTAGCATATCCTTATACCTGGCGATCGCACATGCTGGAAAACTATGGTAGTCTTGATTTATAAAATTTAAAATGTTTTTTTATTCCTTGTTTCAGAGGAATTGTGCCACCTCTCATGTATGAAAATATCAAAACCTTAATTGTAAATCTTGTTCAATAAAATTCCAGTCGGTTGCATCTGTCTCCTAACGGTGTTTTTGCGTCATTTACCGTGCACAATCAATTACGAATTTGTTTCGTGTCCTCCACGTTAACGTACAAGCTACAATCTTTTCTGCTTGAAACAGAAGATAGAATTTGGTCTAGTATACATTTGTAGTACAAACATGAAGTGAAATTAGCATTCAAGAAGTCAGGCAGATGGAATTCATCCGAACACAATGGAAATCAACCAGTGATATACCAAATGGCGTAAGACTCGACATCATTTTATGCAAAATTTAGGAAATCTTAAAATTAAATAAAGCCGATGATTAAGTTGATGCATGGTTGCTTAGTTGTATGCGGTGATGATGGATGTTGGGCATTTTGCATTTGAATAGTTTATGTTGGTGGCGGGAATGTAGGATATCTTAACGTAGATCTGTAGGAAATATGAGGTTAGTCTTCTTCTCATAGCTACTCTTTAGCTCGTTCGTAATTGAAATCAGTACCATATGACCCATATAATATCATGGTAACGTTTAGATGAGAGCTTGTCCGTGTCATAAATGGAGTTGTTGAAGTTGAAGTCTCTCTCCAACTCTATCTGATGGTCTTCACTTCATATCTGGTAGTTTGTCATCTCCATACTTGGAGCATAATATCTCTGATCATAGCCAATTGCAAATTGAGGATTGATATCATTTACGGTGTTCGTAGTATTGCTACTACTGTTCATTCCGGACAACGGCAGATGTTTCTGATCATTCGATACCGAATTATCTCCAAATGCCAATTGGAAATTTTGCTGGAAAGGAATATATTGAACGTATTGTTGTGGAAGTTGAGCAGGAACAACTAGTTGAGAAGTGGTTGGAGGGAAGGTTGACTGAGCAGCCTGTAGTTGTTGTAGTTGTTGTAATTGAAGTTGCGGTTGTTGCTGTATACCTTGTAGACCTGACATGGTTTGTAAGTTGTGTAATCCTTGACTTTGTTGCGGTTGTATTTGTTGAGCGATCAGATCTGGCAACATTTGCAGTTGTAAAGAAGGTGAGAGGTGGGGTTGTTGGTGAGGATACATGGGCTGTTGTTGATCTTGCTGTTGTGGATGTCGTTGTTGTGGATGTTGTTGTTGTGGATGTTGCGGTTGTGGTTGCACTTGAAGTTGTTGTTGCTGTTGTTGTTGCTGTTGTTGCGGTTGTTGTAGTTGTCGATGCTGTCCTTGCAAGGGCTGCTGCTGCTGCTGTTGCAACATAAACTGTTGGTACTGATCTTGTTGCAACTTCAACATCTTTTGATTGTGAGCTTGAACCTGTTGCTGACGGAATGCTTTCTGTCTACAAGCCTCACATCCCTTGGACTTCCCATTCCTTCTGGGGGTGTATCTGTATCCGGGGTACTTCTTAGAATGAGACACCTTCTCTTCCTCGGCCAACTTGTTCCAATACGCCTTCTCGGTAGGAGAAAGATTTCTCCATCTACGACCTAATTCTCTCAGAACCTCAGGATTGGTTCTAATTACAGTTCCTTCGTCAAGTACCGACTGATGGAACTTTTGACGGAACAACATGAATGCGTTTCTAGGGCGCGGGATTCTATTGGCGTTTGATTTACAAGTACATTTTTCCAGAGGGTACGACGATTGACTCGAGAATGACGAAGCAGGAGTCGTATTTGCAGTTGATGGAGCCAGTCCATTACTTGAATATACCTCTGATTGAAGTGCCATGTTAGGGATTGTAGGCAGAAGATGATGCAATGGAGGCATGATTTGGGCAAATGATGGTAGTGCGTGTTTGTGATCTTCAGGATTGAATATGGCAGTGGACATCGAGAGAAAAGTTCAAATACACAAATTCAGAAGTTAGTGCAGAAAATGGATATGCAACTTGAAAAAAAATGCAGACTAAATTAAATTTTTAGAAACAGTCAGTCAATTAATTGGTGCATTAAACGTTTATGCACAGGGAACCTGCAAGCATTTATAGTTTATGGTTAAGGTGGAAAAAGAAAATGAGAACCGGATGAGAAAGATTTAGTAGGAATTGGAAAATAAGCGATTTTTTGTGTGACAAAATCACCTCCGTATACGCACGTCAAGGGATCAGGAACAGGATTTTTTAACGTGCATTGACCATATTGAGGGAGCCAAACGCTATTTTGAAAACTCATGCACAAATATTCCTAATTTCGTCAAAATTGCACCCGTGAGATGCATACAATTTTTCTTTTTGCTAAAATATTTTTATGCATAATTGGAATTTTTTTTTCAGCTGCAAAGCGGAATTACACTAATCCTTAGGAATACGATTGGTGACTTGAATTAGACTAAGTGATTTCAAAGTAAACTTTTAAAAAAAAAAAAAAAAAGTAAGCTGAAATATTCTTGAAACGGCATTAAACTTATAATAGATGTCTTTGGTTTGTATTCATGATATTCAAGAAATATTTCACTATTATATTGCGATCTGAAAATACATGAATACACGAAGTTTCAGTTTTAAGGATAGAGAGAGACCTACCGTGCTTCCTGACAGAGCTTTAAGTGCATGCACTTCTGCAATTCTGCAAATTGTTTTTTTTCTCTTTTTTTTTTTTTTTTTAAACTTTCATTTAAATCATTTGCTCCAGCGCCTGTGGATGAATTTCCGCCCGAGAAGGAAAACACTTTGCCGTGCAACTTGCACCTCCATCTACAAAAAATTACTGAAATGGATATTTGAAATCATACGAAAAAATTTTTGACGTCACCACATCAAAAGTCTAAATGTGACCATAGTGATTACCTTCGTACACGAGTTCTGTTTGAAAAGTGTGCAATTTTTCATAATCAGTTCCAGGTTATAACAGATATACCATTCGCGGTTGTTCATAGAACGTTTGCAAATGGCCCAACCTAGTAACTAGGAGAGCCGCGTGAAAATAAACTCAGAAAAGTATTAGCTACATCAGTGTGAGCCCTGTTTGCAACTGCTAAAAGGGAATGAAATTCTGTGGCGCAAACCAGAAGATAAGCTCAAAGTTTTAACTCTTTTTTTTTTTCAAGTATCTTTCGTTATTTGTTTCATTTCAATTTTTCAATCATCTTACCAGTTAAATGGATAAAGATTAGTGCTTCCAGTATTTGAACAGCTGACGTGTCTGAAGTTCTTGAAAATTGAATCTTCTAAATCTCCCTTTGTTTTTCTTATTTACAAAAATTCTGTTAGCTCAAGATGTAATGTAATGCAATGTAATGCAATATAAGCCGGACTTTAGCACAGGGCACATAATCCGTTGCAATTCAAAAGGTCGACATGGGTCTCAGCAATTAATCAACAATTTTTTTTTTTTTTTTTAATCTTGCATACGTGTAACTAAGGATTGGTCCAGGTTAGGGAGGTTAACATATAAATCCGATACATCGAAAATTTTATTTCCGACAAGTGTAATAGAGGAATTATCTTAACATACTTTATAGCATATACTATGTTAATGTTATTTTGAATCATGTTAAACCCGTTAAATAATTTTACTAGGTGTGGGCTACATGACAATATTCGCATTGATGTAAGATTAAAGTATGTTGACTAATTATTTATTATTGTTTTCATATAATCAATAATAATCTATATGTCTTAAAAATTTTTCTTTTGAGAGGGGTACAGCTGATTTGACAATATTGCGTTCACGGACAAGGAATATTATTTAGCTGCACCACATTTTATATTTTTCCTTTAAAAGTCCATCACAATAATAATCAGCAAAAACACATTAAGCCGCAGGTCATGTGGTTCACCGCGGTGCGAAATCACAATTGAATGTATTTTGGTTGAGTTGGCCGATCATTTCATGGAACGGCGTTCAAGTGTTGAATGGTTCATAGTGAGACATCGAGAAGCAGCAGGTGAAAAAGATTACTTGTAAGATTTTTCAAGATAATTCATTTTGTTTGGCTCCGGGGGCAACGGGGGGTGAGTGAGTGAGTGAATGGGTCTTTGGTTTGCTGAACTCCTGTTCGCAAGTTTTGCACTTCCCTCTGCGACACCATCAATGTACAATCTCTCGCCATGTAGTGGAACTCCTTTTATTCTCTTACTTTAGGAATGTTTCGTTGAATGAAATGTTGTGGGAAGACTTTCCAAAAGGATTGGCCCTTCATACGTTTCGGATATTGTGGATGAGTTGTCACTCATTGGTGCCCCAGACAAAAGGCAACGAAAATTATCGGAATCTTCTGGCATTGTATCGTTAAGACAGCAACAGGACATACAGAACTCTCTATGAATCTATTCAAGTTGGTTCCAATCAAACGTAGATGGAACAGTCATGGATGGAACGGTCATGGATACACTGATGGATGTATCAGTCATGGATATCAGTCAAGTTGTTGTCAGTCGACTCTCTGAACTAGCAAGAGATTGCGATCCTCAGAGACCTTCGTCTTGGCTCAGTGGTAGCCAGTCTAAAGATAATGTAGTCATCACAAGAATTGTGTAATATACATGGCGTAGTCAACCCAAAGATACCTCGGAGATACGTTCACTATGGCGTGGTAGACATTAAGACGGTCGAGGCGAGGTAAATCTGTGATACACGATGTCTCAGTAATTGTTGTGCTCCTGGCCCTTAGCAAGCTTGAACAGATGGACAATGTTACTGGTTGAATATGGCAATGTTACTGGATGAATGAGTGGCAATTAGTATCCCTTCTACTACCCCCCCCCCCCGTACTACTCTCGTAGTAGGAATTCCAATGTCTTTCCCAAGTTGGTTATGTGGCCCGCTTGATGAGGTCTGACCCGAGAAGGTTTCGACAAAAATACGACAAACAACATTCGGCATTTAGATGACAAGTGGCAGGTGTTGAGTTGAACCTGTGAAATGATCACGTAAGTGAAGTGTCTTAGACTTCAATAAAAATTCTGGTTCGAATTTCCAGAGTTTTGAACTTTTCTTGAAGTGAAACTCAGACCCGTAGATTAGTGCTGAAGAATCGAAAGAGAATCAAATTTTCAGGCTTCTCTGGGTCCCATCACCACAAATAGGAGGTGTACTTGGAAAACGAACAAACCTTGTGTTTTAAGTGGTTGCGTAGATAATGGTTCGAGTAGTTCATCGTCGAGTAGTTCATGGTCCCACTGCTTCATCGTCGACTACTTCATCGTCGACTACTTCATTGTCCGCTACTTCGTCGTCGAGTAGTTCATCGTCGACTACTTCATCATCCACTGCTCCATCGTTCACTACTTCATTGTCCGCTACTTCATTGTCCGCTACTTCGTCGTCTCAACAACGACCTGAATCAGTTTCCCAGAACCAGCATTTCCCACCACTGGCAACTGGAGTTACACAGTAATGCACTGGTCGCCTATCGATAAAAACAATAACCACAGACACAATGGGTTGTCATGGTTATGCAAACCTATGGTTAAGAAACTCAAAACAAGATCTCAGCTATTCGACAAAGAGACCAAAAGAGCTCGTGAGCTTTCCAGAGGTTAACCGTACAGTTGAAAACAACACTGGTCCAAAACTTTCAAGTACCTCCCAAATGGAATCTGATTCATTACTGCAAGCGAAGTAGCAAGCTAGCAAGACCTTGAAACAAGAAGAGACATAAAGTTCAAATGGCTGAACGTGGTCTAATACTACTTTGAGTCGTCACAGAAATCAATTATGGCCCCATTGTCAAACTTTATGAGAACGTTTCTGGGTCAAAAATCGTTTAACGGACAAGAAAGGTGGACTCTTGAACTGTCAGTCTCCAAAAGTACAAAGTTTCGTCTCCAAAAATCATACTCTTCCCTCTATCTAATTGGCTTTAAAAGCAGGTTGCCAGTTTATCAAACAACCCAAGACATACACAAAAGAAACAATTGGAATCATCGAACTTCAGTTTTTACAATTGTGCCATTGCCCATTAGACACTCACGAATGTTTTGCAAACTTGATGCCAATAAATGCAGAACATCTGCAGGATACTTCAAAAAAAAAGAACATACGTTATTTGAAATCCTCCAACGAGCGTCTATTACACATATTTCCTTAGATTAGAAGGCATTTCTAGTCCTATAATCTTTCTTTTTCTTTCAATTTTCCCCTTCACTACGTTTCCCTTTTCCTGTGTCGTACTTACACGAGACTACTCACTTTGAATTCAGTTGTAAAGGACTTCGTGAAAGTTTGAACTTTCAGCATATGAATCTGAGATTGCCTCCTTGATGCAGTAAAAAAAAAGGCATCAAATTGATGTGCGGCTCAACAAGAAAATTGACGCTTGGCTCGTGCATTGCCAAAAAATAATATTTTCTGACAAAAGGATATAATTTCGTCCGGCACAGGAATTTAGTAAGGGAAAAAGTGGAATAAATTGAGTAAATGATAAAAAATGTCCGTTTCCATTTGCCTAATGTGGCTATCCAATACTAAATGAATTTACTTGGGATATAACTGAAAATTTTACGTATCCCAGTGATTGAAGAATAAGGAGCGTATTTGATTATTTTTTATTTGGATTTCTCTTTTTTTTGCGTCTTAACAATAGCCCATTCGTGAACTGCTCATGCGAAATAGGTGATTAGTAACATCCCCACTTCTTGATTTCCAGTAAATACGCACAACCCATAGAACTTTTGGCCAATAGATGCTATATTTTCTATCTATGCATGGATGTACATTATTGATTTATTCCGTATGCTCCTACTAACCTGCCAAAAGACAATTGTTTAGTTTTGATTGATCGAATACAGTGCCTTAGATTCTGCTGTTAGATCGTTTACAAACAATTGAAGGTTGGTTTATCGCATCTGTATCAACACTACTCGTTGATTGTATTGCTGTTGAACGAATCAATTCTATTAACACAGAAATTGTGTTGAGCGTGTAACAGTTTTTCCATTTTGTGCTTGAGACAGACACCTTGCATGCTTAATGAGCAACTGAAGTCCATCCACATCTGTGAACACATATATATCAACTTGTGGTCCTGTGTCAGACAGAGTGGGCGACAGAAACAAATGTTGAGGGTTGGTGGTGCGACATAGAGAGTGAGTCTGGCAGCATGCATGCGACGAGCATCCGTCACATTCACATACTCCATGCGCACAGTCTCCACCACTCGCACACCACCACTCGCTCTCTACCGCTCATTCTCCATCTGCCCACTCTGCACCACACACTCTACTGAATCCTCACCACCCATTCTCTACCACTCATTCTCTACCACTCATTCTCTATCACTAGTTCTCTACCACCCATTCTCACACTCACTCCATCACTCACTCGCCACCACTTACTTTCTTCATATTGCACATCGCGACTTTCGCTTTCCTTCCTGCGCATCCTGAAAAGTGGCGCACTCAAAGAAGTTGAGCGGCTAATTTATTCCTTCGTGCTTTCAGCGCCCCCAAAAAGTTCATAACCAGTTCTGCAAGAGCTCCCCGAGCTTGAAAGGGTCCTTCTGAATTTAACTCCTC
Organism: Chernovozyma sophiae-reginae; assembly: GCA_030564725.1. NCBI lineage: Eukaryota > Fungi > Ascomycota > Pichiomycetes > Serinales > Debaryomycetaceae > Chernovozyma > Chernovozyma sophiae-reginae. Next base: position 18,976 of record JAKTYG010000173.1, read on the forward strand.
CTTTCCCCTTCGAGCTAATCGTCTCCTTTTCTTTATTATGACTCTATCATTCCCCGATACCATGCAAGGGTTACGCTACTATGGTGCACTTAATTTTCAGCTCCTAGCCACCGTAAAAAGAAGACTAACCGCACATGATAACTCTTTTTCAAGCTTTCGCTGACAAGGACAGAACTTCCTTCAGGTTCGCATGAAAGTGCCACATTGATGTCAATGCAACCAGTCATCGTTTTTGAGTCAAAAGATTTCTACACTACTCTCTGGACAATTGAGTTACTCTGAGATATGTATCCATATCCGTATCGACATGCGTATCGACATGGGTATCCTACCGGCCATGCTTGCCGTGCCAATTCTTCTGATTCATAATTACCAACAGCGTTGGGATGAGTGAAAAGTTGAGTAGGGGCACTGGTTCCAACGCAGTTTCCTGCACTCAAGCTTGCAATCAACGTCAAAAAAAAAAGAAGGGACCACTGCACCAGCAACGTAATATAGAATCCTTACTTGGAACTACGCATCAAACTTAAACCACACACAACAAAGTTTCGCCTAAGAAAGTCTCATATAGCTCTACAGGTTGGACGTTGTGATGAACTTGGAACCATATCGCAAAACACAAGCGGTGTGCATATACAATCCTGGTTCCTGTATATAAACCGATTGATTGTTAAATTGTCGCTTATATGCAGGTGTTCTGGTTGATTTGTACTTTTGAGCAAACCAAAGCGAAACTCAAACTAACGTAAGTGCCACTGTTTTCCACCACCACCGTCAAATAGTTTACATCTCCGCCATAACACAATGGATTTCCCCTACCCTACGAAGATTTCTCGGGAAGATTTTCAGCAGAATTCGTTTGATCCGGACAATTTTCTCTTTGAGCACCATAGATACACTTCGATTGACGTACTCATTAAAGATCTTACCAGTCTTCTAGACGAATTGAAACAAGAACTATTGAATATTGTCAACAATGATTATGCAGATTTCATACGACTTGGTCGATCTATAGATGGAGGAACTGATCTTATTGATTCCATGTTAGTAGAGCTTCAGGATTTCCACAGTCTTTGTGTTGCTACTCGTGAAGAGTTGCATTCAACCGACAATACCATAACGAGGTCTTTGCAAGCTAAAGCTGAACTAATCAAGACCAAGAACAACATTAAATTATGCTTACTTTTAACCAGTCAGATCCAAAACTTTGAGAACATGCTTGATGCCGGAGACTATGACATTTCTATGAATCCCACGGATCATGTGAAAAACTTGACAACGATTTATCTTTCGGTGAACAAGTTGTATACGGTGCTAAGTCGTCTAGACACCACCTATGTAACGGGACTCAAGATCAAAGTTTCCAATCTTGGTTCGGAATTCAGAAACTATTTGAACGAGCTACTTCTGACATATATTGAAGACAAGGACATAAACAAACTTGTCCTATTCGAATTGATGAGAATTTACAAAGTCATTGGACACCAAGAAGATTTCTTGACCTTGGTCTCTTCTAGCTCCACATAGAGAGCAACCGGCGCAGTTTCCGTTCGGAACGGAGGGACCGTCGATGCGTAAAATTGATTTCCGCGAGTGATACGTCCAACGGCCACTTTCACTCTAAGTGTGACAACCTCCTTGTTGCTCCTGGTGTGGCTCAGTTGATTTGCTCGAGCTCTGGTGATCTCATGGAAAACTGGCGTATCTATCCGTTGGGAAAGGACTGGCTGCACTTCTATTCGCAGCCGATGGCGTGGTGAGAACTCTACCGTCCAGCTGACATTTCATTTCTTAGCAGCAGTTGGCAGACAAATACTGAACACATTGTTGGATCTCTATGTGAATGATTGGTCTAGAAACGCAACACACGAGGACCTAGAAAGCTCGCTGAGGCGCTTTTAGCCTTCCTACCAAGTCTTTGCTTGGGTCGATCTCAGGGGGAATCCCGTCTACTCGTGCCGTGCTCCAGGAACATCGCGATGTTCTGTTCTCAGATTAAGGTCAAACTTGTACCGTCTGACTCACATCTTCGTTCATAGATCGAGCTATATATACTGGGATTGTGGACCAGAAATTGGATATTACTAGTATCTGATATAATCCCGCAACATCACATTCAATATCTACTGAAACTTAGGAATCTGAACTTGTTCGCTTACTTGAGTGTAGCGATGGTATTCTGAATCCTGCATATAGTCTAGAAGAGCCGCTTTTGTGGTGTTCCATTACCCACAAGCCATTAGAACTTGATCACTTATAGACTTAATAGAATACCAAGCCAACCCTTCAGCTCAATTGTTTCTGCAACTCTAAACAATTCTTGAATATCCATTTCTAGTACAATACCGTCTGGAGGAGTATCATCTCGTACCTTGTACTTGTAGTACCATCTACGTGGATCTCTATCGCACTTCAATTGCACCTCCATCACTCCCCCATCGCACCTCTTGCTTCGTAGTGCTGTAATTTGCGCTACTCCGTCCTTCCAAGCGTAATTCCTCGCACCAACCATACCGCGACAATTTATGAAATCGTAAAGGCTTTCAAAACTGCACACATTGAAGAAATAAAGCTATCTTGGTTGCCAATATCAAACTTTGGGAGACATAATCATTGATTAAAAGGATAATCCATATCCTGACATTCATCCACATAATTGATATTCCTTTGCCTCGTCCGTGGCACTAATTTTCTTTTGTCCAAATAATTCCAAAATGGTACTCGAAGATACATTCATTGGTAGATATCAATGGGAGAACATTGAAAAGAGTCCCCTTCCTAAAGAAATTCCTGATGTCGATGAAGTAGGTGCTACTTCTGCTCCTTTACTTTCTGCTTCATATTTCATTGGTGCCAAATGTAAACCTTACAATGATGATTTCATGTTGTGCAAAGAAGAGAAGAACGGAGGCAGCTTGGATTGCTTGAAAGAAGGTAGAAGAGTAACCAGATGTGCAGTGGATGTATTACAACAATTGAATAAATACTGTTTTGATGAATTCAAGTTGCACTACAGTTGTTTAGAACAAGAAAACCATCGGTTAGGTAATTGTAGAAAGTCAGAACAGATCTTCAATAAGTGTGTTTTCACCCATTTGAATTTACAAAAGAAGATTCCTGATGCTAAAGAACAAATTCACTTGAAGGAAAAGAAGATTTTCCACGGGAACGGTGCAGAAGCTTCATTGGTGAAACAATATTTGGCTAGAAAAGCCAGCGAAGAAGCCAAAGAATAAGTGCTTGGAGCTCCGTTTAGCATCCATTTCAATGATCTTATCCAATTCCAATAGAGAACGAGAGAGAAAACAAAATCGAAATCGAAATCGAAATCGAATATGAAAATGAAAATGGAAAAAAAGAAGAACAAGCCACCAAAAGAAAGAAACAAGAATGAAAGATTTCAGAAGGTGAGTCTGATCAGTAACCACAACAAGTCACCTTACACCATTCCATATATATTAGCATCTACTTCTGGTGCACATATGTCATTTTGCATGGCAACTCCGTGTTTGACCCCACAATAGACTAAATTTTGACTGTTATGTCCACCAGCTCTGTAGCGATTACCATATGGACCCAAATACAAATTTCATTGAAAATCAGTGAGCGATTTGACGGTGCCATGTAATTTGTAGAAAAGTCCATTTCGTTCACCCACAAACCCACGAACACGATATTGAGCTTAAAATTGATCACAGCATCACAATTGTGATACTCTACTTCAAAGATACAGCTTGAACCATTAGTGTAGTTCACATGAACAGGAACACCATCGACAGTAACTGAACCAAGTTCATCATCGATTACGTAATCTTCAGCATTTGCTTACATAAGCACCATACAAAAATATGAAAGTTTGGCTAAAAATTGGATCAACAACCCAAAACACTCCACCTAATCACTCTTCATTTTGCTTCCCATTGCACAATGTTCGGATCTAATTCTGCTACCGGTGGTAATCTATTTGGCAATACTGCTACCACCACTCCAAGTGCAACTACTGGAGGTTTATTTGGTGGCCCGAAGCCCGGCGGGTTTGGCGCTTCAACGAACACATCGGGCGGACTCTTTGGTGGTCAATCCAGCATCACAACATCAACTACACCTTTTGGTGGCAATACACAACAACAAAACGGACAGGCTGGCACAGGATTATTTGGTGCATCTTCAAATCCAGCTACTAGCACTACAAGTGGGGGACTTTTTGGAAGTGGCAGTGGTAACAACAACACCAATACCAATAGTACAACTGGCAATCTCTTTGGTTCAAACACAAATTCTGGGGGTCTCTTAGGTACCAATTCTGCTTCATCATCATCAGGTGGTCTATTTGGGAAACCACAAGGTACAACTTCAACTGGTGGACTCTTTGGAGCCAACCAAACACTGCAAAATCAAGGAGGTATTAACACCAATGTTAATGTCAATAAGGGTGGACTCTTTGGAGGCAACTCACTCAATACTAGTGGCACCAACACCGGTTTATTTGGCGGTAATAGTAACATTTCCAATCAGAATTCTGGGCTACTTGGTTTAAACAACAACAACAACAACAATACAGCATGTGGAACAACTACAAATACAAACAACAGCAACTGCAACTCCAGCAATACAATTGGCATTAATAATAATTCACAGCCCTCTTTCAGTTGGTCCAATCCAAATACCATCCTGCAATCACAAACTGTCCAACAGCCGACACCATCAAGTCTGTTTATATCATCCAACACCTCTGCTGCTAATTCGAATGTATACATACCATCCATCAATGATCAGCTTCTTAAAATCAAAGAAAAATGGGACCCAAATTCTCCTAAATGTGCACTCAAAACTCATTTATATAACAAATTGAGCGAACAGGAGGCCCAAGTTGCAGCCCAACAGCCTCGTCCCGCTAACGAATTACCCGAAGATTGGGATGCCGCAATGGTAGCAAGACCATCTCCTTCATTTTACCCAGTGAAGATTCAATCTTTCACCGAAGTTGCACAAAGAATTGAAGTTCAATTAGATCATACAGCCAAAGCTAGGATGATACTTAAGGAAATTGACAATAAACAAGTACAAATCTCATCAAAACATGATTTGAATAATACTACCAGAATCCTTGAAGCTAAGTCCAAGCATGTTAAGCTACTGCGTAGACTTTTAAGATTGGCAACGGTTTTAGCAATATTAAAATTGAAAGGGTATCCTTTACTTC
>JAKTYG010000174.1:0-24038 GCA_030564725.1 Chernovozyma sophiae-reginae
AGTTTGAGATAAGTGCTGCTTTTGGCGGGGGATTGCGGACATTCCCAAGTATTTGGCGACCATCTACCGAATGGCTGAAGAAATCAGCGGTTGAACGTTTTCACTTCTGCTATTTCTACTCATGGTACCCAAGAACACCTCAATCACCACCTCAATCACCACCTCTACTACCACCACGACCACTACTCTACACTAATACCAATCATTTCTGGATCATTTTATAGTATGATCGACATATATTCCATCTCTATAACAATAATTCTGACTTGCTGGTTCATATCGTTCATATTTTCCTCTTCTTTCCATCCTGAGAGTTATCTTCAGTCTGTACATTATCTTTATCCTCATTATATTTTGCCATACCTTCGGAAACTGCATTTTGTACAAATTCTCGAAGTCCTTCTTCAGGATTTTCACTGTTTAATATTTCTTCCATTTGTTTCCTTTTGGTTTCATCTCCTAAAATATTTACACCAATCTCTGCCTCTGGGTCATTTTCCATAGTATATCTTATCAGATGACCATCGACAATTCCTGGCATTGGTAACGAAGACACAAAGTCAGATGACACAGATTCAGTACTTTTATCCTGTGGTGAGCTATTTTTGTTTTGCTGTTCATGAGACAACTTTCTTAAATATTCTGCTAATTCAGGAAATTCATCTTCTTCTTCAATATACTGTGCAGCAGTTTGCCCATCTCTGTTTTTAATTTTCCAATCGGCTTTAAACTCTTCCACTAGCACCTTAGCAACTTTGAGATCTTCCACATGGTGCAATGGAGTATCTCCTTCATTATCTTGTATATTAATATCACCTCCTTTTGTTAAAAGTAATCTTAAGAGATCTAAGTTTCCGTAAGATACAGCAGCATGTATGGGAGTGTATCCATTTGGATCTTTGCTATTTGGGCTGAGACCATTGGAAATATGATTTTCAACGATATTTATTTGATTATCGGCTGCCGCCACCCATATGTTCGACACCATTTTGTTTGAATAAGAGTAAGCTACAGTTTGATGCAATCAGTGGTGATGAGATATCACCAAGCTGAAAAAAGATATCATTGCAGAAGAGAGTGTGTATATAGGCAATTAGTTAAAAAAAAAATCGAGTTGCACTGTGGGTGTGTGGATGAAACCGTGAGATATATTTTTCACTTTCTCAAGCTTTCTCTTAAAATTTCAGAGTTTCCTCTGTTATCGAAGTATTCAAACATATCAAGGTATTATCAAAAGATTCCCTAAAAGGTTGTTAACAAAGTTTCTAAAACAACCACACTTTAGTTAATTCTTCAATTTCACTGCATTTTTTCCTTGTCATTAACCTGTAATGGCCATATCATCAGACGACGCCCAACACAAACCTTCCCATATTGAGACATCTTCTTCAGAAAAGCTCAATGGGTTTGAATGGTGGAGACGTTCACTTGCCTATAGAACTGGACTTGGAATATCTGAAGATGAACAGAAACAATATGAACATGATTATACCGCTAAAAATCTCCCTTCATTATGTAAACAGTGTGTAGAAGGTAGAGATTGGATGTTAACATATTCTCCTACAGTAATTTTCATGATGGATCATATAAAACAATTAGGCGGTAATCTCAATACTACCAACATAAATTGTGATGTATGTGATGATACTAAAGGTGGAGGATTCCATCCTGAAATGGGAATCTTACTTTGTTCCAATTGGATTCGTAATAAATGGCAGCTTGAAGATATCTTGTCACATGAGTTGGTGCATGCGTATGATCATTTGAAATTTAAAGTTGACCTCACTAATCTTAAGCACCATGCGTGCACTGAAATAAGAGCTTCAATGTTAAGCGGTGAATGCAGAATTTTCAACGAAATTAAGAAAACTGGGTTAGGCAACTTTGGGAAGAAATTCCAGACTTGTGTTAAAAGAAGAGCAATACTATCAGTTCAGGCTAATCCCGTTTGCTCCGGACCAGAAGAAGCCCAAAGAGTTGTTGAAACCGTGTGGCAGTCATGTTTTAATGACACTAGACCTTTTGAACAAATTTATAGGTGAACGGGTATAAGGGGGACATCATTAATATGATAGTTCCCGATTTGGGAGCGATCGCACTTCTGTTTTCAAGATCCAGAATCGATAAATTAGAACATCCAATGATGTGCAAACTAAACGGGAATAATGATAGAAATCTTTTCAATTAAAATTACCTCCTTCTACTTGGAAATAGTTTTCTTCAACCAGATCTCTTGTATATAGATAAACTTGACGGTTCATAGAATTTTCCATCTTGACATTATGTGAAAGAGTAGTTAAATGCAGTTCAAGATTGTTCCCAATATAACTCAATGCAGTTCCACCGTTAAAATCGCCGCGGTTTGCTGTAAGTTCACGGTAATTCTTTTGTAGTATCTAGTTAATCACATTCTATATTTTTCAATGTGTTTGTTCTACTAAACATTGATATCTCCACTTTTTAACTCCCATTCACCGTCTGTTACATCCTCGAACTCGGCCCTTTGCACTGGTTCATGAAAATCTCTGCCGGTTAACGTTTTATCACCGAAACCCTTGTCTGAGAAACGGAGATATCGTTGAAATTATATCCTGCATGTTTATTGCAGCCTTCTCTTCAATTATGGCCAGTGTTATAAAAGGGATTCAATTTCCGAATTGAAGCACCTATACATTGTTGTTGGCAGGCAATTGAGTTGTTTTGGAGGGTCATTTATCTTCAAATCCTTTCTTGATAAGCCAGACAATTCTTATAAGAGAACCAAATCTCTTTGGTTTCACCCAAATCTCATCATGATATCACCCACCCCTTCCATCGATAAGAAGCTTTCCTCAATTACTCATCGTAATGATGGAAGGAGACGGTCTCTCGTGCTTGACACTGACTATGAATATTCATCACCTGAAGTTTCAACTAGTACTACCCCACTAGATCTGTCAACTACTATCAAACTACCGTTTGAATCGTTAGTCTCTCCAGCACCTTCTGTCGCCACAAGTGGCATTGAAGAGACCATCCATAAAATGAAAGATGAATTGAACTACAAGCATTTTGAAACCACAATTCAACAAATTGATGGTCTGACTAGTAAGAGACTTCTCAGAAAGAAACCAACGAAGGAGAAGAAATCTTTGAGTGATGAACAAGTGGAGGAAAAAATACAACTTAGCCAATCTCTGCCCAAGGAAGATCAAATGTATAGATCCAAGTTTTCTGATATCATTAAGTATTCACATTCCACCATCTTTGACGCTGATTATTTTAAAAAATCGGAATTTTTTGGAATATATATCCTTTTCTGGCTTGCAACTGGCTTTCTTATGCTTCAGAACTTGGTGCATGGATATTTTGAAAATTCTGGTCCCGTATATGATCTTCCAGTAATTCGATTACTTCGTCAAGACCTTTTCAAAGTTGGCGCTACAGACTTTCTAATGTACTTGACCAGTTATTTTCCTTATCTTGTCCAATTAGCATGCCTTCATAAATTGATCAGCTGGAAATCAGTGGGTCAAACTATTCATACGGTATATGAATTTGCTCATGTGATCTTTTGGATGAGATTTGCTGCTTATCAGAACTTTTCTTGGATTGCAAAGGTATTCTTATGTCTTCATGGATTTGTATTTTTGATGAAAATGCATTCATATGGATATTATAATGGTTATCTTTGGAACATTAAAAATGAGTTGGAATTTTCGACCAAATATCTTAAGAATTTGACCGAAGGTAAACTCCAATTACTGAAGGGGTTTGAAAAGGAAAAAGTTATTAAAACCCTTCAAAACAGTATTACATTCTGTGAATTCGAACTTGAATATCAATCTCAATCTTCGATATTTATGGAAACTTCAAATTTAAATCCATATATTCTCCATAATCTTGATAAGGAAGCTTTGAAACTGAAAGTTGAGTTCCCCTCTAATATCACTTTGTTCAATTATTTTGAATATTCAACGTATCCAGTGGTTGTTTATACCTTGAATTTTACTCGAACTAAAAGAATTAGAAAGACTTATGTTATTGAAAAGACTCTTGGAGTCTTTGGAATCATATTCCTTATGGTTTTAGTGGCTCAAAATGTTATGTATCCAATATGTATTAGAGCACTTGAAGCTCGTTCATTACCAGTAAATGAAAGACTTGTTGCATATGGATTTATACTATTGGATACGATCCCACCTTTCCTCATGGAATATTTATTAACATTTTTCCTTATTTGGGATTCTATTCTTAATGATATTGCCGAACTTTCAAGATTTGCCAATAGAGATTTTTATGGTCCTTGGTGGTCTTGTACCGATTGGTCTGAATTTGCAAGAATTTGGAACGTGCCAGTTCATAAATTTCTTCTTAGACATGTTTATCATTCTTCTGTGAGCACATTGAATCTCAATAGATATCAGGCATCACTTGTGACCTTTATAATTTCAAGTATAATTCATGAGGTTGTGATGTATGTCATATTCAACCGTTTAAGAGGATATCTTTTGTTGTTACAGATGTCACAATTGCCATTAATAATGTTGAGCAGGACTCGTTACATGAGAGATAAGAAAGTTTTAGGAAATGTTATTTGTTGGGTTGGGTTCATATCTGGACCTGCTTTGATATGCACCCTTTATTTAGTATTTTAATGAATGGTTTTACAAGGAAACATTAAAATAAACATGAAGCAATCTTTAGTATCTAAAATTTATTGCTGTATAATGAAATGGAAATCTTAGAGACCATGTAGATCAGAAATCATTAAACAATCTAGAGCCTATTTATCCTTCTGACTTACTTTGAATGCATTTAGCTTTCCATACTTTGATGAAACTCGGTACGCCCAGATCTGATAGCCAAGAAGACCTGTTCTTTCTCCCATGTAACTGTTTGTCATTGACCTCAAAGTCCACTTGGCTGCGAAATTTGTCGCGCCAAAAATTCCTTTAGGTATTGTGATAACGACAAAGGTTTGGATGCAGTACCTTCATCTCTATCACTTTCATTTTTTTCGTTTCCTACAAATTTTTGGCTCCTCTTTAACTCTACTGGACTTGTAAGACCAAAAGATTATCAGATGTCAAGACCTGAACAACTTGCACCTCCTGAGGTGTTTTATAATGATACCGAGTCGTTCAAATATACCTCATCTACTCGTGTGCAGCATATCCAGGCCAAGATGACCTTTCGAGCACTTGATCTTTTAAATTTAGCCAAAGAAGAGCCTCATTTTATCCTTGATCTAGGATGTGGATCAGGGTTATCAGGGGAGATATTAACAGAAGAAGGATATAATTGGATCGGGATGGATATATCCCCAAGTATGTTGGCCACCGGGTTGGATAGAGGAGTAGAAGGAGATCTTTTTCTTAGTGATATGGGTAATGGAGTTCATTTTAGAGCTGGAGCCTTTGATGCAGCTATTTCAATTTCAGCAATTCAATGGCTTTGTAATGCAGATTCGTCCAATGTTGATCCAAAAAAGAGAATGTTGCGGTTTTTCAACTCTTTATACGCTTCATTAAGGAGAGGAGGTAAATTTGTTGCCCAATTCTATCCCATGAACGATGCTCAAACTGAATCACTTTTAAATGCTGCTAAAGTGGCAGGATTTGGAGGAGGTTTAATTATAGATGATCCAGATTCGAAGAGACATAAAAAATATTACATGGTACTTACAGCGGGTCAGTCTGAAAGAACTGTCAATTTATCGGGAGCTCAAATGGATGCACCAGATGCAACTACCACTAAAATAAATAGAAAAAAGAAATTGGAAAGCAAGAAAGAATTCATTGCTAGAAAGAAGGAAACAATGAAAAGAAGAGGTAAAAAGGTTGCTTTGGACTCTAAGTTTACTGCAAGAAAGAGACGTCCTCGATTCTAAGGATTAATCATTGTCCAAGTTCTCCAGCCAACACTTCTTCAGGTCAGGCATCCACTGAAGAGGCGAGGAAGGTTTGCTTTTTTCTTTTTTTTTTTTTCTTTTCTTCTTTCAGAACTTAACTTCCTCGTCTTCTGTTATCTGTATACTAATCTCTTTTGCATATGTCGGTTTCCATAGTAGTTTTTACATTAATTCCATCATCACTTTATATTGAATATGTCCAGTTCCTGTATGTAGACCAACATAAAATTTTTGAATTTTTTTTTTCTGCGTCAGTGAACGTAAGCTCACCAAACTTCATCAAATGAAAACCTCAAGTGACATATATTTTGGAAACAGAGCAGAGGAAAGCGTTTATTCATTAGCACAACACTATGTTTGGACTTCCTAGAGTTGGCATATTGGCATGCAAACAAAACATTCAATCTGTGAGAAGTTTCATTGCATATAAGAAAGGTATGTATCAAAGATTCAACAGGTGATCCCAATCAACAGATTCTAGACCGATAACTTCATGTGAATTTCAAAGTACTAACAAACAATTCAGCTACAATCCCTACTGTATATGAAGCCTTACCGAAGAAGAGAGATGGTGAGAATGTGATTTCATTTCTTCACAAGAAAATGTACGAAAAACTTGATCCATCTGGTCAAAGAAGAGCATTAATTGCTAAAGGAGGTGAAGATTGTTTAAGATCAGGAGACATAATTAGGGTCACCTATAAGGATAGAACTAATGTATTGGGACAAATTATAGCTATTAGCAGAAGTGCAACTGATACCAACATCTTATTGAGAAATAAAATCACTAAATTAGGATGTGAAGTTAGGATTCCATTATTCAGTCCAAAGATTAAGAATATTGAAGTAGTTTCTAAGCCTGCTAAGTATCTTGCCAGAACAAAACATTATTATATCAGAAACACTAGACTTGATGTTCAAGATTTAGAGTCGTCACTCAGAAAGAAATAGTTCTTCAACCTGTAAATACAATATACAATCAAGATAATGAGCAGCAGCAGCTACGACAACTGAAGTGTAGAAATCAATGAAGTACTGTCGATTGATGAGTGGTGAGATACCTTAGAAGGGAGTGAGTGAGTGAGTAAGTGAGTGAGTAAGTGAGTGAGCGGGACTTGATTCATTAAGAAGATCTTATATATGGGTACGGGTAGTAAGTCAAACTTGCCTTCTCTCTCTGTCTATATATGTTTATCTCTCTATCTCTATGAGTGTCTTTCTCTCTCTCTCTCTCAAACCCGCAACCAAGAAGCTAGGGGTGGCGCTTCTACCTCTTACACCGTCGAGTTGCAGACAGTATAGTGCCACGAAAGTGGTCCAAGTCTAATCGTTAGGTACAGTACCCAAGACCCCTTCCACGTCAGAAGTCAGTCCCAACGACTCGGAATCTATTGTAGAATTGTCAACCAATTTCTGAAGATGATCCGATAATTTGTTACCAAATGAGGAACAGAAACCTGGAGAAAATGCCATCAATAACGATTCAAAGGTCTCATATCGTTTAATCTCTGTCATTATCTCTACATTGGTATACCATCCACCTATATCAACAAATATATCCATTACATTGCCTTCAGCTGTGGTTAGTCGTATAGCATTTCTCTTTTTAGTTAGCAATCGATCATAATAATTCTGCGAGATGTTGCCCGTCCTAAGTCCATCAGATCCTAAATGTAATTGACATCGAGAAAAGAAACTAATGTAATGTTTATATATTGTCCGGAGCTCAAGAGCTTGAGTATCTGAATCCATTCTACTAACGAAAAGAGTTTTGGTTTAGTAAATTTGCAGATTGGTTTGAATAGAATATCCCCCCACATTCGATTCGATCTCTTAGTTGCGCCAATGGTGAGTGAGGGTTTCTATAATTTTCGCAGGGTCCTCCTTAGTGATCTAGTTGATGCCTTAGAGTAAGAAACGACACGATAAAGAGAGTGAAGATATCAATAGAAAGAACATGAAAAAATAGAAAATCTCCATCTGAGTTGCACTATAGCAAAAAGTTATTTGAAGTCGCTGCTAAGGGTTAGCTCTTATGGATACAACAACTATCCTAGGAATCCGGAGAGATCATCGGTCTACAATCTACAATACAATATCTTCAAATGTGCCAATTACAAGTACATCAGAAGAATAGGATTCTTGAGAAAGCACAATTCAAATCAAATTGAACAAAATCAAATTGAAAAATTGAAGCAAATCAAATCAACTTCACTCAATTCAACTCAGATCCTCTAATTTACTACAAAAGATAGCGTTCTATCGGCTTAAATTTAGTCACAACTGATTCCCAATATTCCATGTGGTTGTCAATATCAGGCGCCCAGAAACGTGCTCCAATTAAATGGTTCATCTACTCTCACATTAAATCCCTATCAGCGGAAATATTGAACACATTCGTTGACTTTTGTAGGGACTGAAGTAGAGATTGATGTTAAGGAAAGAAAACTCTGCAATTGAATTCTCTGGGCTGAAAATCACGAACCTTTATAGTAAGCGCCGGGTAATTGAGGATATGTCAAAATCGCGGCGGGTAATTTTGCAACTTGAGACAAAAAGTTCAGGTCCTTGTAGAGTTTGGTCAGTGGGTCTTTAGATCATAGTTGGGAAGCACAAATTCATACTTTATTGTTTTAAATGACAGATCCTTCCATTTTCATTGGCGCTAATCTAAGAATTCATTTACATAATGGAAGAATCTTGAATGGAATTTTGACTGTCATTGACCCATTTGGAAATTTGCTACTCTCTGAAGTGTGGGAAACTTCAATCGATTTACTTGATAATTCACAACATTTACGGGAACTTGGATTGGTAAGTGTTCCAAAGGATACTGTCGAATCAGTTCTATTAAGTCTTAAAACGTTTAGACAGTTGGGGCTCGAACTGAAGACTAAGGTACAAGATGTAGTGCCTGTTGTATAAGGAATTCGTTGATTGCTTGAAGAAGAAGAAGAAGAATTCTACAATTTTCGAATCGTGATTGACATGTATTTCCAGCTCTAGTCTGAACGAACTTTTCTCCATTTGTTCGTTTGTTTTGATTTGAAAGCTTAGCCTGAAATATAACCTTCTTTGATATTTCTACCAGGTGGTAAAGGACGAGATTGACGACTTCTACCGTCTTTCAGATCATAGACGGTTTCGACTTTGGACTGATCTGATTTTGCTTTTTTGAGAATTCGGAGCCTATTGAAAATTGAAGTGGGTCTTGCAAACTTAGTCGTGATGACGGGTTCTGAACTTGAGAGGGGCCGCTTGCTTTCCAATGGTTCGTTAGCAATGGAATCATTATCATATGTTGGAGAGCTTATAGGCTGCACATAAAAATCTTGAGACGATGGTTTGAGATAGTTTTCATTAGAGTGAGAGTAGTGATTTTGATGTTCCAAGCATGTACCTAAGAAATGATCTCTTGCTGATTCGAAAGTACCATAGGGACATATGTCGACCAAGCAACCTATGACCGAATCTTGCTTGTGACAAAGACAGCTTATATCTGATTGTCCTCTATTGCAGAGTTTAGATACTTCATTAATACAACTGATAAAGCAGGCAGGTGGTGTTGCCACCACGAGAGTGACACACATAAATAATATAAATAAATTCATACAGACGAGATTTTGCTTTTCTGAACTCAAGCTATTAACGCAACACAGCTTGTATCTTGAAATACACTGAAACTTTAGTTACTGATGAATATAAACTTATTCCATGGAAGATTGGTGAACGAGTGGTGGACGATTATATAGCTGCGAAATTTCATGTTTGCGTAAAAACTAATGCACATACAACATAGACAACAAAGAGGTATAACACAGAGTTATTGCTATCTATATAATGGTGACAAGATGCAGTTCTTGATTCCATAGATTCATTTTGCGTTACCCAAATTGTCATTGCTTTGATATTGTCAAATTTAGGGGTGCAACAGTTTTACATCAAGTAAGAGTCTAGAGTGTTAGAATTATTTCGATGTCAAAAAATATGCAATGGTGATGTTAAATTAAACATATAAACAAGGGTATTGAATTTGGATTAGAGCTTGAAATAACACAAAATTTCCCTAAATATCTTTCACAACACCTTTAAAAATGTAGTTGTCATCAATTTACTCTGCCACCAGTGAAATATTATTGGTTAGACAGAGGCTGCAGTTGGGGATTAGCTGGCAGTTACAAGCTCTTGTATGCAACACAAAGCTAAACTTGAGAACTCTGACTCGTAAAACTGAAAAATTCTGACAAGTAATTTATGGCGAATGCAATATTAGTTGCAATCAAAAGTAACAATAAATTGAATTTGGTTACTTCTGTAAAAAAATTAAGTTTAATGTGGACCTCAATTGGTCTTGATTCAATTCGCTGATATGACCATAGAATGGAGAACTAGTAACATCTTTCGCTTTGCGCTCTCTTTTTTTTTTGGGGCAAGATTTTGCTTGAAGTTCTGCACATACTGCTACCACTATCGCACTGAGAGCATAAAAACGAAGACATTTCCTCAAATTTCAACTCACGCAATTGTTTACTTAGTAGTACAACCCTGACTTCAATTTGGCGTTGCGTAAGGTAAAGTTGGAGCAAGGTGATAACCGAACTAGGAAACATCAATTTTCTTATCAAATTCAAGCTTTTTTTTTGACGCGGCAGTTTGTTGAGATTGAACCATTTCAAACAAACAGAATCTCTTCCCCAGTTGTTGGAAGAATTCAAGCACTTGTCGCCAATAAAGAGAGGTAAACTAACCAATACTTGTACATATTTATAAGAAATTGTAGATAATACGATTTCCCATTTCATACTTTGTCAATAATCTTGCCCTTAACCAAAAAAAAATGCAAGGATCCTACAAAAATAAAGGACTTCCAAGGCCTTATTATATGAAGCCAACCATGACGAAAAAGAATTCACCATATAATTCAGTTCAGCAGCAATTTTTTAGTACTCCTAGAAAGAAGGTAATGGGGTATTTATTGCTTATTTTACTTTTTGGATCTTGTATGTGGTTAGTTGCACAAGACATTAAACCCAGAGGAGAACCAGTTTATGAAGTTGTGAATAACGACCAGGTGAATATTGAAAAAATGGTTGGTTTAACGAAGAATGTAGATAATGAAGCAAAAAATCTAGAATTGGCAGGTAATATGGCCCAGGGTTCAAAAGGAGATGTGGGTTTGGGAGTTGACGAAGCACCAAAGGGTGGAATTGCTAATGAAGCACCAGTAGTTGGAAGTAATAAAGATGAAATTGTGGATGGAGCTAAGACTAACAAGAAAGTCTCGAAAAAGGGGACAGCAGGAGAAGCAGGAGCAGCAGGGGCAGTAGATAAAAATGATGAAGTTGTTGATAGACCTAACATCAGGAAACAGGGATCAAATAGAGCTGGTGTTGCAGGTGTAGTCCCAGGACAAGCTAAAGGGAAAGACTTTTAGACTTTTAGCGCATTTTGAGAAATCTATAGAAAGAAGATTGAGAAAGAGGAGGAAACTGAGGTAACAGGGGAGTTTAGTACTCAGATCTGGTCCCTTGTGAAGATAAAATGGATGGAAACGATGAAGATAGAATGATAAAATAAGCTTTCAGAATGCAAGTCAAATGTCGTAATGAAATCAAACACAAACGATATCTATGAAATCTGGAGCTGAGATGTTATCTGGGGAGATAACTTGTGCAAAGAAAAAGATGAAGAAAAAATGAAAACGATATCGATATGAAATGAAATGTTGCAGGAACAAAAAGAGAAAAAAAAAATCCAGAACTCCTTTGTACACTTCATCTGCAGCTTAAGGTCGACAAGTACTCAAAGTTATACATAATCAACAGGTTGTGATCATTCCTGTTGTATTTCATTTTGTACTAATGGGATCAACTGATGTGATCGACTGATTTGATCAAAGTGCGCTCGCACATGTCAGCTGGAAAAAAAATTTTGTTCAGACGTATCTGACTCCTAATCCATTAACCAGAACTCAAGCATCTACAATTTAAATTCAATTCCATTAAATATAGAAAAATAAATCACAAATCGAAACCAAAATATTTAGGACTTCTTCAATTAGTTCCAGTTTTTTTTTTTTTCTTCTTTTTGTCGTAATTCATGTTTTAACTCATTGTGCAAAATGCTAATGAAATATCTTCTCAACCTCTATGCTCTCTTTCTATCTCATATATGAAAGATTTCCATGCTACCCAAGTGATTCCACGCTACTCAAAAAAACTTATCTATTTTCGTTCTGTTCGCGCAAATCTCAGAGCTGAAATTCACTGATTACAACCTGTAGCCACTTAAACTCAAACCATTCCTCACATGGCATAAACTTCCTCCAATCTAATATTGGTTACTTATCAGTACAAAATATACGCCTCATATAGATCAACTAACTATTCAAAGCTACCTTTTGACCACCGAATCAAATGCTGACATTTACGCGCAGATTGATATTAATCCGCCCACGGTGCAGTACGCGAAGAGCATAATAAGAAAAAAAAAATTTTGAAAGAAAAAAGAAAATTTTTTTCGCCTCATATATAACTAATTTGTTCCCACTTGGTTAAAAATTTTTTCTTTACTTTTTTTTTGATCTTTTACTTGTTTGGAGTTTTTTGTATCAACAAGGCCAAAGATGTCTGAATCCAAGTACTCCACTGAGGTTCTTTCTCAATTGTTGAGCGAGTTACAAATTGCTGATGATAAAGAAGAAGCTGCCTCAAATGTTGCTTCTTTTTTAAACTCTTCAATTGTTGAACATGATGTTCCATTTGAATTTTTCCAAGATTTAAAGGCCCAAATTAACAACAAGGATAGTGCTGTTGTTGTTTCTGCTTTAAGAGCTTACTCGCATATTGCTTCAGCTAATGATTTAACTGCATCTGTTGAACCATTCGTTGTTGATTTAGTTCAAGACGTTGCCGAAAAATCTGGTGACAAAACTAAGGAAGTTCAAGCAGCTGCTGCAAATGCTCTTTTGGATATTGCTGGAGCCATTACTCCAACTTCTATTAAGATTATCTTACCAAAATTGTTAGAAAACTTATCTACTACCAACAAATGGACTGAAAAAATTGCTATTTTAGCTGCCATTTCTCAATTAGTTGATACCGCTAAAGATCCTATTGCTTTAAGAATGCCTGAATTAATTCCAATTCTTTCTGAAGCTATGTGGGATACTAAAAAGGAAGTTAAAGAAGCTGCCACTAAGACTATGACTAAGTCTACTGAAACTATCGATAACAAGGATATTGAAAAGTTTATTCCAAAGTTGATCGAATGTATTGCTAAACCAGCCGGTGTTCCAGAAACCGTTCATCTTTTAGGTGCTACTACTTTTGTTTCTGAAGTAACCATGGCTACTTTATCTATCATGGCTCCATTATTATCCAGAGGTCTTGCTGAAGGTGATACTGCTATCAAACGTAAAGCTGCCGTCATTGTTGATAACATGTGTAAATTGGTCGATGATCCTCAAGTTGTTGCTCCATTTATGGATAAATTGTTGCCTGCTTTAAAGGCTAACTTCTCAACTATTGCTGATCCAGAAGCTAGAGAAGTTACCCAAAGAGCTCTTAACACTTTAAAGAGAGTTGGTGCTGTTGGTGACGATGATGTTATTCCTGAAGTTTCCACTGCTGGTGATATCCCAGTTACTCTTGGTGTCTTCAATGAATTATTAAAGGGTAAGGAAATTGCTTCTAGATTCGATGTTGCATTAACTTATATTGCTGGTATTGCCGGTGATTTGATTGATCAACGTGATATTCACCCAGATTCATGGATCAAGAACTTGTTACCTTTCTCCACCATTTTCTTACACGAAAAGGAATCTAAGGAAATAATTGAAGAATTCAGAAAGAGAGCTATTGACAACATTCCAGAACCTCCTTCTTTTGAAGATGAAGAAGATGAAGGTGAAGATTTATGTAACTGTGAATTCTCTTTAGCTTATGGTGCTAAGATCTTATTGAATAAGACTCAATTTAGATTAAAGAGAAACAGAAGATATGGTTTATGTGGTCCAAATGGTGCTGGTAAATCTACTTTAATGAGAGCTATTGCCAATGGTCAAGTTGAAGGTTTCCCAACTCAAGAAGAATGTAAAACCGTCTACGTTGAACATGATATCGATGGAACTCACGCTGACACCACTGTTGTTGATTTTGTCATTGAAGATGGTGAAGTTGGTTTAACCAAAGATACTGTTGTTGACAAATTAAGAGAATTCAATTTCTCTGAAGAAATGATTGCTATGCCAATTCAATCTCTTTCTGGTGGTTGGAAAATGAAGTTAGCTTTAGCTAGAGCCGTTTTAAAGAACGCCGATATCTTATTGTTAGATGAACCAACCAATCATTTAGATACCGTTAACGTTGCTTGGTTAGTCAACTACTTAAACACTTGTGGAATTACTTCCATTATTGTTTCTCATGATTCCGGATTCTTAGATAAAGTTGTTCAATATATTATCCATTACGAAGGTTTCAAATTAAGAAAGTACAAGGGTAACTTATCTGAATTCGTTAAGAAATGTCCTTCTGCTCAATCTTACTACGAATTAGGAGCATCTGAATTAGAATTCAAATTCCCTGAGCCAGGTTTCTTAGAAGGTGTTAAGACCAAACAAAAGGCTATTGTTAAGGTTAACAACATGACTTTCCAATATCCAGGTACCTCCAAACCACAAATTAGAGACATTAATTTCCAATGTTCTTTGTCATCAAGAATTGCTGTCATTGGTCCAAATGGTGCTGGTAAATCTACTTTGATTAACGTCTTGACTGGTGAATTATTACCAACTATTGGTGATGTTTACGTCCATGAAAATTGTCGTATTGCTTACATTAAACAACATGCTTTCGCCCATATTGATAACCATTTAGATAAAACTCCTTCTGAATATATCCAATGGAGATTCCACACTGGTGAAGATAGAGAAACCATGGATAGAGCTTCTAGACAAATCAATGAAAATGATGAAAATGCTATGAACAAGATTTTCAAGATTGAAAGTACCCCAAGAAGAGTTCAAGGTATTCATGCTAGAAGAAAGTTCAAGAATTCTTACGAATATGAGTGTTCTTGGTTATTGGGAGAAAACATTGGTATGAAGAATGAAAGATGGGTTCCAATGATGTCCGTTGATAACACTTGGTTACCAAGAGGTGAATTAATGGAAACTCACTCCAAGTTAGTTGCTGAAGTTGATATGAAAGAAGCATTAGCTTCTGGTCAATTCAGACCTTTAACTAGAAAGGAAATTGAAGAACATTGTGCCATGTTGGGTCTTGAAGCTGAATTAGTTTCTCATTCCAGAATCAGAGGTTTATCTGGTGGTCAAAAAGTTAAATTAGTTTTAGCTGCTTGTACCTGGCAAAGACCTCATTTAATCGTCTTAGATGAACCAACCAATTATTTGGATCGTGACTCCTTAGGAGCTTTATCTAAGGCTATTAAAGCTTTCGAAGGTGGTGTTGTTATCATTACCCATTCTGCTGAATTCACCAAAGATTTAACTGAAGAAGTCTGGGCTGTCTTAGACGGTAGAATGACTCCATCCGGTCATAACTGGGTTCAAGGTCAAGGTGCTGGTCCAAGATTAGAAAAGAAGGAAGATGAAGAAGACAAATTTGATGCTATGGGTAACAAGATTGCTTCAGCTAAAAAGAAGGCTAAGTTATCATCTGCTGAATTAAGAAAGAAGAAGAAGGAAAGAATGAAGAAGAAGAAGGAATTAGGTGATGCATACGTTTCTTCCGATGAAGAATTCTAAGCGAGCTTAGAATTCTTTTTATTTAAATAAAGTTCGATCCAGAATCTACTCTAAATTATATATAATATGTTGTTCTAATTTAGTTGATTATTTCTGTATTCAATTTCATAGACCTATTTAAGTTTGAAATATATATTAGTTAAGAATAATTTGTTGTATTTGTGTTTGTAAATTAAATTTATGAGCTAAATGTTTCCGATACTGGCTAATTGTAAAAAAAAAAAACTAAACCACTTCAGACATTGATAATATGACCATACTGTTGTTGTTAGTTCCTTTGTTAATCATACAATATGTTTACAGCCGTTCCTTACTTCAGCCAGAACACAGTTGGAATTCGCTGCTAAAAGTGTTCATTGAAGATAAACATAACATGTATTCGCAATTCCTTCAGAAGGATAGTAGTATCGTAACAACTCGGGAAGGGTCAACTTGGTTAACTTCATATGCTCCTTATAATGCGACTTGTCCATCTAGTCCATTAGTTCGAGGAGCTAATAATGTATGTCACTATCGTTTTAATTCTACGCACCACACATTTTCATTTCCATTTAATACGTTTACTAACATTAACAGTTAATTGGCAGAAGAGAACAAAAATATATTCATGAGCGAAAGAAAATCACCTCTACAGCTCTACTTGATTATTTAAATAGAAACCCAATACATGGGGTCAATAGTAAAGAAATGATAGCCAATAATGTTTCAATAGCACTTGCCTTTTCAGGCGGTGGATATAGGTCAATGCTTACCGCTGCTGGAGTTATGGCTGCATTCGATAATCGTACAAATGGTTCGATGAGACAAGGTCACCTTGGTGGCATATTACAAGCAACTAATTATATAGGAGGTATATCGGGAGGATCATGGCTAGTAATGAGTTCGTTTGCAAGTGATTTCAAGCCAATGTTCAAATTGAGCGAAGATCAAGGTTCATATTGGGATTTGACTGAGAAATTGCTTGAAGGTATTCCTAATTTTGACTTGGAGGTACATCCCATTCAGGATAACAATGTGAAAAATATTCAGAAAGAAAGAAAAGTGGGAATATTTCAAAGTTTGTTGAGTATTTTTGATTTTTCAAACAGCATTCAAAGAATAAAGGATGAAGACCAAAAACCCACTATAACAGATATGTTACTCAAGCCAATAATTTGGAAAAAAAATCAAGAATCTTCAGCAACGAATGAACCGTTTAGAATTTCTTTAAAAAAAGTGATTTCTTATTATAAAGATATTCATATTGAAATCAGAACCAAGAAATGGGCCGGTTTCCCTATTTCTCTAACTGATTACTGGGGTAGGGCGTTAGCCAGGAGAATATTCCCTAGAACATTAAGATCAACAGGAATTACTTTAACTTCGGGTACATTAAATCCTTCATTTAAGAAGTACGAACAACCATTCCCAATCATATGTGCACTTGAAGCAACCCCAGAACGGAAATTCACAAGCGAAACATCTCATGCTTTTGAAATTAATCCATTTGAGTTTGGATCTTGGGAAACTTACTTGAATGCATTCACAGATATTAAATATCTTGGAACAAGTTTAGTAAATGGTCAACCTTTGAAAAATAGTAGCAATGGTATTGGCTGTGTCTCAGGATTTGACAATTTGGGATTTTTAACTGGCACTTCATCATCGTTGTTCAATTATGCATTCATATACTTGTTTAAAAATTACATTGCTTCCGAGCTTAGGTTGGCATCAGCAGTACAAACAATCTTAAAAGCATTTGGATTACGACCCAACTCAAAGTCCTGGAAGGGTCCTCTGCATCTACCAGATTATGCTATATTTCCAAATCCTTTCTTTGGATATGACTCTGATAACGCAAGGTCAACTGCACAAAAGGGTAATATCTACCTTACGGATGGAGGAGGAGATGGTCAAAATATACCTTTTCATCCTTTCTTACAGAAGGCAAGACCAATAGATGTGATATTTGCTTTTGATATGTCTGGTGATTTAGGTAATTTTCCCAATGGCACAAGTTTGGTTCGAACTGGTCAACGATATCACAGCGGGAGAGTGCAGACTCCAATTTTCAGACACAATGATCATTGGAAAGGGGTAACTATGAAGTCAGTGTTTCCCAAAGTACCAGATTGTGATACCTTCATATCCAGGATGTACAACAAACAACCAGTCTTCTTTGGATGTGACATCAATCAGGACTATCCTGACAAAGAATTACCCGTTGATTCTAAGAATAATCTTACGGTATTTGAGGACTTCCTGCCTCCCTTAATAGTATACAATGCAAACATGAACCATTCTTTCGATTCCAACAGGTCAACTTTTCAACTTTCATACAGCAGAGAAGAAGTTTACGGAATGATGAACAACGGATACAACCTTGCGACGTTTAGCAATGCCACCATAGATCCCGAATACAGTAAATGCTTGAGTTGTGCAATACTTAAGAGAGTGTTTGACAGAAGGATCCAAAACCCGTTGGATAATTTTACTATTCCTAATGACTGCAAGCCATGCTACTTAAAGTATTGCTATAAAGAATAGAGCTCTATAGTGGGCTCAATCATAACGAAGTACTCGAAATTCTAATAAACTTTCTCTCAATAGAAAATATCTAAGCAAAGTTCGATGGGGCATCACCACGTTGGTCTCGTGAGATCACATCCACCACAATCTCAAAATTTACAGCTTTGCAACAGCATGTCAAATCTACAAATTATTGATCAGCAATAATGCCTATTCAATATATAATATCAACCATAATTAAGCCATAACAGCATGATATCATGATCTCATACGTCATCACTTTAATGCTAGACTTCAACTTGAGCTTAAAACTGATGTTAGTCTCATGCAGACCGTCATAAAAATATCATCTCAATCCTGCGTGTAGCCGATGGTAATGATTGACATCAATGGGGTTTTAAGCCATTCATTCCCAGAAACTATTCTTTTGCTGCAACTAAAAAGACGTTAAGAGTATACATATATAAATCGTGAGTTTTTGAAAGCAGAGATTGGAAAAGAAGTTTTATTTGTTTCGATTATACTTGTGAACTGATTTTGAAGCAAGGCTTAAGCGTTCTCATCCTTTTTTCAACATGGCGGATCAGGTCATGGATACTCAAGCAGCCATAAATGGATTATATATACTCTACTGTACAGCATTACTCCCACTTGTGGTGCTAGGTGTTGCCTTGTTTTATGCGGGACTTACTCAGAGACGTTCCTCATTAAGTATGCTAGGATTGCCCATATTCCTAACCCCTTTGGTGCTTATAGATTGGTTTATATGGGGTTACTCATTATGTTATTCAGGTGCAAGCAATGAATTTATTGGGAATTTAAATTTTGCAGTTCTACGTCATTTAAGAGATCCAAATTTTGCAATATATACAACACCAAGAGGAGATATTATATCCATTATCCATTTTTTGTTTAACGGAATGATGAAAGTCATTTGTGTAGCCTTGACTTTTCCAGGATGTGTTGCTGAAAGAGGTCGAATCTTACCAATGCTAGTATTTCTATTATTATGGTCTTGTATTGTATATAATCCGGTAACATACTGGTTTTGGAATAGTCAAGGATGGCTTTCCGCTCAAATTGATAGTTTGCCAGTGCTTGATTTTGCTGGTGGATCACCTATTCATATTGTGAGTGGATTCACCACTTTAGCATATTCATATATTTTGGGACCAAGAAATCCGAAGATTTTATATAATTACCGCAACACAAGTACAAGTTGGATAGCTATTGGAACTTTTATAATGACTTGTGGGTGGACTGGTTTTATTGCAGGTTGTGATTACAAATTTCTGGAGACTTCGGGCTGCATAATAGTCAATACTGTACTTTGTGCTTTTGTAAGTGGTATTACCTGGACTTTGATTGACTATTACTTTTCTTCAATTCCGTTGGAGGATCATCCGCACGATGAACTGGAGCTGATACTTCATATCAAGGACAGTGGAATACCTCCTGAGCAAATAAATTCTAGTTCTCATGGTAGTGAGACCTTAGAGAATATAACTCAAACAAATAACTCGGGCCCTTCTGCTAAAATCCCTCTTAATCAAAATGCTTCATCCAAACGTTCAAGAACAAGAAGAAAATTCTCCCTAATTTCGTTTTCTTCAGGAATGATGACTGGCTTGGTGCTGATTACGCCAGGTGGAGGTTATGTTTCTTCTCTTTCGGAATTTTGGAAAGCTTTTGTATTTGGGGTTGTTGGAGCTGTACTTGCTAACTTATCAACAAGATTAAAGTATTTCTCCGGTATTGACGATGCCTTGGATGTATTTGCAATACATGGAGTTGCAGGTATAGTTGGATCGATCTTGACCGGAATATTTGCTACTGCAAAATATGATTCAAAAGGTGGATGGGTAGAAGGTAATTGGGTTCAAATAGGATACCAAATTCTTGGATGTGTGGTAACTTCATCATATGTGTTTGTTATGTCTTGTGTTTTATTATACGTGGTAGATTATATTCCCCACTTGCATTTGAGAATTGATAAGGATTATAATAAAAGGATGAGAAAACACAAGGTCAGATCCGAAGCAAATGGCAAGGATGACACTGAGTCTCAATATAAGGGCCCCGACACCCAAATTAGCCATTTGGAACTGCTTGAACTTTTAGGCTGTGATAATTATGAATTTAACGGTGAGTTCCTATTGGACTTCATGGAGTTCATTAAAGTCATTCAACCAGATGATTATGCTGATGAAATTGAAAAAGAATACATTCTGAGTCATGTTATAGAAGAAGGATATGGGGTCACATCTGATTATAAATATCATGAAGGTGAAATGGGGAATTTAGAAAGAGTCCACCACCAGACATAAGCTAGATAAAAGACCTCAACCTAGTACAGAATGAGGAGAAATCTCCAAAAACATAAAGTACCATTATAATGAATTTACGATAATATTTAATAAATAATATATATATTAATAGTGTGAAGTGTAAATAAGAAATCTATTCTTTCTTCCTTTCTTCTCAAAGAAAGAAAAATCATTAATTTATAAGTCTCATGGTCAATTCAAAAGCAGCAAAAGTTGCACCATTTGCTGGAGCAGCCCTTAAAATGGTAGGAAGGAAACCTCTATAAAACCCTTTAATTCCTTGCTTAAGCCAAACATCTCTACAAACATCTAATGTGCCCTTATATTTAGGAGCTGTCAATGAATCTGTTTGCAATTTTGATTTGACCATGTCCACTGGGTAAATTACGGTCCAGAGAGCATAACCTGATAACCCACCATATAAACATAATTTCCAACCTGGAATATCCTTTCTAGAGATTTCCTTTTGTGCTGACAATTCCTTAGCTATAAGTGCTTCATAAGTAGCAAAATAGATCCCTAAACCAACAGATTCTCTGAATAAAGTAGGAAGTAAACCATTATAGATCCCTTTGAAAAGACCATTACTTTGATATAATTTCTTTGCGCAATCGATTGGACCGTTGAATTCTTTTACAGATCCGGTCTGAATTTGTAAACGGATACGGATATGTTCGATAGGAGAGGCAAGAAATCCATTAGCAAAACCTGCAACAGCACCACAGTTGAAAAATTCTATCAAGCTCAACTTTTGACCGTTTAATTTTTTATCGTAATAACGTTTCATGTACTCATTGACAGAAAATTGAACAGAAACACAAGCTCCGACTCCAAGTAAAGGAGTAAGAGTCCCCTTATAGAACCCTTTAGGTCCTTCTGTGGCAAGTAGACGTTTGATAACATCTAAAGCTCCATTATAAGTACCTTCTGGTGCCAGTTGTAATCTAACTTTCACCGTATCAAACGGCTGACCCACTAACACTTGAGCAATACCTCCAACAGTTCCTCCAATTAAATCTTTTACAACTTGATTGTTATCTTCTAAACCAGGTTCTTCAAGCTCGATAGTCATGTCAAGGTCCTAGTTTGTACTTATCACGGTTACGGAGGAAATAGAAGTAGAAATAGGAGTAGAACTAAAGTGATTAGTCACATCTCTCATCGAAGATTTCTATGGTGAGAGTGGAGGTCTAAATGTTGAGAAAAAATAAAAAAAAAAAAAATAAATGCGGAGCGGGTCTGTCAGTCCACCAATTTCGAATATGAAGCTACAAGAGAACCATACAAAAATGTTCCATTGTCTAAATTTCAGTTAAACAAAAGCTACATAGTTGGATGTAATTTTAATAAAAGCTTCTATTCTCTATCTCAAAGATTTAATTCCTCAGAAAAATTAATTATTGTTTGGCCCTTTCCCTTGCTTCTTCATGTTCTCTATTAGCGATAATTAGCCCTTCAAATGGATTCATCCCATTCTTGTTATAATACTGTCCACTTGATTGCGGAACAGTCAGAGCAGAAGGTATTCCTGGACTAACCATGGGAGATGCATCAGTACTCATTGTAGAGAAAGTAGGTTGATTGGAGAGACCCATAGTAGCACTAGTGCCAATACTTGAATTCAAAATCGACCCACTAGTACTGACAGATGAAGTTAAGGGAGCCCGAACTGGAATAGAGTTACCAGACATTAATGAAATACTCTGCGATATACTACTCTGAGAATGAACTCTAGATAAAAGTTGTTGTGATGGAAATGATGAAGTAGGAGTGAATATGTTTGATACGCTTGGAATTGATGACAAACTTGGTGGCCCATTGGAAACATGTTGTGAATTGAGCATCTGATTGTTATCGGAAGCTGACATTGCTTTATAAGATGACATCTCAATTAATATAGTTACGTCTTTTGTAGCTTTAGTAAGTGTTGCCATTGATGATCTAGTTTCATTTAGAATCGGTAAATCTTTCATAACGGCCTTCACTGAAGAAAATGTTTGGATGATTGCCTTCAAAAACAAATTGACGTCTTCCCAGAATAAGCTTTTAGTAGTATAAGAAGGATTGTTACCAATAGTTACCAATTTAGTTTTCAATCTCTTAGAAACATCAATTGATGTTAGGCAAATACTGGTTAATTCTTTCACTTTAGAAGCAACTCCTGGAATGATCTGCAGACTATTGGCACTAGCTATAGCACTTTTACTAATAGCTTTGGTAAGTTCAAGAAATACAACTTCCGCATTGGTTGTAGCTATATCAATGGCTCTGTACAATTTCTCATCTTCATCTGATACTTCCGACCCAACGTTTGTAACAACATTGCTGTTATTATTGTTAGTGATAGTATTGACACCACTACTATTCTGAGGTTTAGCTGTTTGATTGCTACCAGTAGTAGTGCTAGTATTGATAGTTAACGTCTTACCGTTGGCGTGTTTGGGGTCTAATGTAACATGTGAAAGTAAAGAGCCAAGAACAAGATTGGTCGGAGAATCAGTTTTCTCATTCTTTAATGCTTTGTATGCATTGGATAATTCTTGAAACGAGCCATAAACCGTCAAGTAAAGCATCCTTATAAAGCAAATATCAATTTTCATAACAAAATTCGCAAAGTTATCACTTAAAAATTGCATTATTGATTTGAATGAAGAAATACAATTCTGTAAACAATGAACAATTTCATCCATATTTCCTCCTTTATCTTCCATTAATTCTAAATTCTCTACTAAAGAATCTATGTCGGACTTTGTAGAATATAAAAAGGTTACCATTTTGATGGCTATCTTTTTGTCAACGCAAAATCCAGTAAATCGCCGTATAGATGAGTGCAACTCACTGAATGAAAAAAGAACCTTCCTAGATACTTTGATAATTGTGGAAGGATCATGGGCCAATGTGCTTTTATGCTGAGAATTGCCCTTTGTGGGTGATACTTCAGTAATTGAAGAGTTCATATTGGATCCATTTGCAGGAGATTTAGATGAAAGACTTAATGATCTGCTTTGAATTGGAGGTTGTTGATGCAGATGATGCTGAATTTGATTTTGGAACAGGGATTGCACCAGCAACAGGCTCAGATGTTGACGCTGCTGTAGTGGATGTACTTGTTCGTTCGTCTCGTTAGAGTTCAAGGAGGGTTTCTTACCGGTTGGTGGTCCTGAGGTACTTCCTTGTCGAGATAAAATAGTCGCTGGAGGTTCCAGTCTATGGAAAGATAAAGTATCGTCAAGGGGAATTTCTTGTAACGTAGAAAGTCTTCTAAAGTAAGCTCCTGATTTATGCTCGGTATCAACAATATCATTCTTTTCTAAAAACCTATCAATTTCTTTGAGCGTGTTTGATCTAGTTCTATTACTACTAGTTGGACGACTTATATTAACAGGAGAAGTGGAAGAAGGCGGCTGATTGTGATACTGAGGAGGGGATGCTGCAATAACAGAGCTAGATGTTGTTTCAGATGCAGATGCTGACTGTGTTTGATGAGGTTGGTTACCATTAACATTCATTACATCGGTTGAAATAAACTTTGAAGAGGATGAAT
>JAKTYG010000175.1:0-23863 GCA_030564725.1 Chernovozyma sophiae-reginae
AAAGAAGCAAGCCAAGAATATTGTCTTCATTTCTAGTCTTCTCGGTTCAATTGGTGGTTACATTCCAAAGAGTTTTTCTTCTTATGGGCAATCAAAAGCTGCCCTTAATTACACTACCAAAGAACTCAGTTTTGAATTAGGACCTGAAGGATACACAGTTGTTGCCATCCATCCAGGTCTTGTTGCCACGGATATGACAAAAGAGCTTAGAGAAAATGCAGATGAAAATTTCAAAAACACTTTTCTTTCAATGATGATTGCCCCAGAAGTCAGTGCTAAGTCTCAAATTGAAGTTTTTGATGGTTTAACCAAAGAATCTAACGGTAAGTTCTTGAACTATGATGGTCAAGAAAATGTTTGGTAAGTCTATATGGTTTCTGTAATAGGGCCTGTCGTCTTTTTTTTGTTTAGTATATGCTACTTTTCCTTAAAGCTTTGTAGGTCATATATCAGTCTTATCAACGAAAATTTCCATTTCTGGACACTTGAACTTCCTCTTATAGGGTCAATTAAGTGAAATTGAAAACCAATTTCCCACTAGGGACTTCATTATCCTTATAATTCCGGTCTGTTCTGATGAAAAAAAATGTTGGTTATTGTCCGCTCGACATTTTAGAATCAGAATGGCTGCAAACTTTTCAATTGGTTGCAACCATCACCCGCACTGCTCGGCTCGGACCATCTTATGCAAATCCTCTCAGGATTATTTTCCTAGGGGAAACTGGAGTCTCAAGTTTGCTTCCATCTCAATCTCGACCCCACATAGGTTACTAGACATTGCCTCACATCAAAACCACGACTTTGAAGCTGACAAAGTTGGCTACTTGACAAATGTGTGAAAATTGTTCCTGTACACAGTTAACCATTGCCTAGACGGAGTTAATTGCCCTAACTCCAGTCCATTAGTAAGAAACATGAAAAACATGATGTGTGCTGGACTCTTCCGAAAAACGCCCAGCATCAAGAAGAATCCTTGGGAAAGTCAATAGGTGTATCTGGAATCATGAGATATTGTTACGTTCACGATTGTGTTTGATAGAGCCTGAATTTTCACAGCTAACCTTAGACAACGATCTAGCTCGACAAAATTGAAAAATTTTGTTCTCCAATTGAGCTCCACAGCAAACCGGGCTTTGAAATATAATGGCTGAACTTCAATCTCTCGAAGATCTGGTTAAAGAGCCCCTTTGATTTATTCTAAACACTCTCTGCTCCAAAGTTTTCTTTAACAGTGGCTGCAGCGGACTCAAACAATTGGCTCCAAGAACAATGCAGCACGCTTTGAAGCTGTCACGTGATTGCATTAGATTTTGGAGGGATTTGATTAAATGATGAAGTTGAAATTGATAAGCTATAATCAGCTCAGATGCCAACGTTCAGGTCCGATCTCGATACAACAAATTTGATATTCTTGGAGCCAGTACCTTCTTCAGTCGGAAACTTTACGTGCTGTAGTAGCAGCTGATCTTGGGCATGTCTCCGTTTCGCAATTTCGCAGCTTTGCAACTTCGCAACTTCGCCCGAGCCCTTCATGTAACAGACAGCCATCAATCGGATACAATATCTGTGGAGCAGCATTAGTAGAGCAGCATTAGTAGATCAGCATTAGTAGAGCAGCATAGATAGACCTGGCTCGAGACTAGTTGCACTTCTAAATTATTGACAACATATGATCTTCCATTTTTTCAGTTAATCAGTTAATACGTGGGAACAATATGACACAATGATGATCTTAAAATACTTAGTAAGCATATCTGTCAAGGGTCTCATATTCGGGCCGTGTGTCATGAAATCCGAAATATGTAGAGGTTTCAATATTTGAGTGTTACCTGATTGCGGACCATCCTGGAGTTCGGATCCTTCCCGATTGAAAATATTTCCGTGTCTTGATTACGTATTCTCCGAAGTTGTTTGTGGAAATAGCAAAGTAGGATTGATGACTAAAGAAACACATTACCTAAACTCAAGATAATCACTCCACACCAGTAATTGACTTTAATTGAAGCTCTCTTCACGTATTAATAACTCTGGTCGCTTCCTTCAAAGTTTTGTTTACTCACTCATGTGAGTAATTTTTTATATCTTGCATCTCAGAATAGAGGTCCAACAAATCTCTTTAATCTAATTTTATAATATGTCATCTCAAGTTTACTTCGTAAGTGGTGCCAACCGTGGTATAGGTTTCCTGCTTGTTAAGGGATTGGCCCAAAGACCAAATGTCAAAGTTATTGCAAGTGCTCGTAAGCCTGAAGCTGCTACTGATTTGATTGAATTGCAAAAGAAGCACCCAAATGTTGAAATTGTGAAACTTGACGTCAGTTCCGAAGAGAGTGTCGCCGGTTTGGACGCTCAATTGCAAAAAGTTGCTCCAGAAGGAATTGATTTCTTGATTTCGAATGCTGCAATTGGTAATTCGATAGACACTGTTCTTAAGACTAGTGCTACTGCCTTCTTAGATCATTACAAGACCAATGTCTTAGGTTCAATCTTACTTTTGCAAGCTTTGTATCCTTACTTGCAGAAGAAACATACCAGAAAGATTGTTTTTATTTCAAGTTTAGCTGGTTCGATAGGAGGATATTTTCCATATAGTACTGCTGCTTATGGTCAATCTAAAGCAGCCCTCAATTACTCTGTGAAGGAACTTAGTTTCGAATTGGGAACTGAAGGTTATATTGTGGTTGCAATTCATCCTGGGCTCGTTGATACTGATATGCTGAAAGGGATCGATCATTCACTTGCTTCAAAAGAAGTTCTTAAATTCTTGGAATCTAACTTGATTAGTCCCGATGCTAGTGCTAAGGCTCAACTTGAGTTGTATGATAGCCTTACCAAAGATCATAATGGAAAATTTTTCTTTTATGATGGTACGGAAGCTGTCTGGTAGTGTTAGTGAATAGAGTTCTCACAATATATGTTTTGGCAAAAAGAAAGAGTAAAATACACCGATAATGTAGTGGTGGGTGTCTTTAGGTAAGGAAAACGTTTGCATTGTAATAACATTAGAATTATTACTCGATGTAGGTCCATGGTCAACAGTACGCATTGGTCATTTTCGAAGACAGGATCTTTGAGTTAATGCACCAAAAATGATAATTGACCAAGAGATTAGCAATCTGCAGATGGGTAACATTTTTCAAATATGGATTCTCTATAAGTGATGAAGAAGACCGATTGCAAATGGTTCACGGGATTGTTCTCAATAATTCCGAGATTTTCCAATTAGGCAACTCCGAAACTTTGCTCGTTAATTCTTCGAGTGGTAGTATCAATTAGTAAGGTAACATCTGATATTGCTGAATGCTGGTTGACTGATCCGGACTGGTGAGGAGATATTTGACACATATAGTGTGGTATGAATAACTGAGTGAAGTGTTTATGAGGCTCCTATTTTTATAAAAAACATCCAGGAGTCTTTGGTTTGACTGAATTGGTTCGTTAACGAGATACATATTCCTGCAGAACTCTGGCTTAATTCCCGCTCGGGTCCTGTCAGTTTGACATATTGAACAGATCTGAATAGATGGCAGATCTCCACAAGATTAATTAACGTTCAGCACCTTAAAGTGAGTCTCTAAAATATATTGCATAACAATATTCCACCTTTGATGTTGTACCAAGTCTACTTCGTCAGGGTGCCAACCGTCTTCCGCGGACCAGTTCCCGTGAAATGCAGCACGGAATCAAGAATCTGGTCCGTGCAGACTTCAACTCCTGTCAAAATCATGTTTCAAAATCAATATCTCTCTATGCCGGAGTACTTACAATGTTTGAATCTTTATATCTTTGCGCTGCTCACTTGCCATCTATTCTTCTGAGAAGGAACATGGAGACTTGATGGAAGTTCAGGGAGTAGCTGTGTAGAACCCTGATCTTAGGTGTAGATTGACTTTAACAAGTTAATAAGGCAATGTTTTTTTCATGACCAGGCGTGGTTGAGGTTTTGATATTCCCATTAGTAAGATCTTCCGGATTCAAGTTCCGAAACCCGCTAGTAGAACGTACCACATCTTTCCGTATTCTCTGGGGCTATAAGTAGGAGTTATATTCCCTGTGAATGATCAGACCTCATAATTCATTTTTATTGTTCAGATCGCAGTTGTGCAATTCCTTAATTGTTTTTTTGTAAAACTTTACTCAATAAACTCTCACTTATTCTCTTCAATAAGTTCCTAATTGTTATTTTAATTTTGACATGATGTCTACTCAAGTTTACTTCATTAGTGGTGGTAACCGTGGAATTGGATTTAACATTGTCAAGCAGTTGGCGGAGAGACCAAATGTCAAAGTTATTGCAAGTGCTCGTAAGCCTGAAGCTGCTACTGATTTGATTGAGTTGCAAAAGAAGCATAATGTTGAAATTGTTAAACTTGATGTCAGCTCTCAAGATAGTATTAATGCCTTAGATGCTCAATTACGGAAGGTAGCTCCAGAAGGAATTGATTTTTTTATCTCCAATGCTGGAGTGGTGAAATATGTTGATACTGCTCTTAAAGCAACCCGCAAAGACTTTTTAGAACATTACGAGACCAATACCTTAGGACCAATCTTACTTCTTCAAGTATTATACCCTTATTTGCAAAAGAAAGATACCAAAAAGATTGTATTCATTTCATCTTTAGGTGGCTCTATTGGAGGATTTTTTCCAATGAGTAATGCTACTTATGGTCAATCCAAAGCAGCTCTTAATTACTCCTCTAAAGAACTCAGTTTTGAATTAGGACCAGAAGGATATACTGTTGTTGCAGTTCATCCAGGAGCTGTCGTTACTGATATGGGGAAGCAGTTTCTTGATGTATTAGATAAAGATATGTTAGATCTTTTTAATTCGTTGGCTATTTCACCTGAAGCCAGTGCAAAAGCATTAGTTGAACTATTCGATGGTTTGAACAAAGATTCCAATGGTAAATTTTTGAATTATGATGGTAAGGAAAATGTTTGGTAAGGAACTTTAAAGTCTATGTATGGTATAAGTAAAAGTATATGTATGATTATAAGGTTTCTTACATGGGGCGAGTCGCAGCTGTGAAATTCAGTGTCTCTCTCTCTCTCTCTCTGTCTCTCTTTCTCTCTCTCTCTCTCTCTCTCTCTCTCTCCCTCTCTCTCTCTCCCTCTCTCTCTCTCTCTCTCTAAATAGATCTGCAAGCACAGAATGCGTCTTACAATGTGGTCAGGAGGAGTTCCATGTCTATCCAGGGAAATCATTACCAACATCTCAGTGGAGAAGCCCTGATTTAAGCTCCATTTCTACAAAAACAACAATGGTATCGTCAATGTTCGATACTTCCCTCGCCACAAAGCTTGGGTTTCTCGTCCATTGAGGATCCTCGATTGCATGCCACTCTCCCTAAGGATCTACAAGTAATACGTTACACTTGGGCTGCTTTTTATCTATTATCTCCTTGTTGGATATACCCATTTTCATCCAATTTTCCTTTCCAATTCAAAGGACTGTTCTCTTTTTGTTTGTGTTTAGTTGAAGTTCCAGTGTTTGATTTGTTGCAACAACTTTGGCTGCGAATTTGTGGCCACCAAAATTTCTCACTCAGTGAATGGAGTGAGAACAGAACATTGGCATTCTACCAAAAGATATAAATAAGAGATGATTTCTCCGTAAAAGTAGTGGCTCTTTTTTAATATTGTAGAAAGCTTGGTAGTTAGACTTGATGGACAGAAGGATCGGTCAATGGATGGTCCATCCAGCGTAAGTATGTAGTCACATCTAGAGCTGTACATCGAAGACTGCGATAGTGACGCTTCTACAGAAAGTAAACAACAGAGTAAGGTTGCTTCACCATCAGGCTGCAACATACTCTGGGTGGAAATGACGATTATATGTATATATGTACATATATATATATATCGATACAGGGTGGAAGAGAGGGGTTATATAAAGACTTTTAGTTAATTTTGGAGGTTATTCCACCTGAAGGATGATGTAGAGAAGTCTCTCGTTGCTTATTGGCGAATGCCAAGTTTGATTTCACGAGGGGCGGAGGCTCCAACGGATCAACAACAAAGGTTCGAGCTCTGAGGTGATTGTAATACTCTCTTGGAGGTTACCGCTGCTGCTGACGTTTCCCCGGTCTGCTGATGTTTCCCCGGCCCCCTGATGTTTCCCCGGCCCCCTGATGTCGGTGTGCAGAGGTGCCAATATGTTTGGACAGCTCATAACAAACTTGGAGAGTTCTTAAATTGCAGAAGCAACGCACTTGTCTGTTCCAACGCCACATCACAAGCAGTCAAAGCGGAAATAAGGTCTAGATGGATGAGAACTTCGTCTCTTATGCTATTGAAATTGGTCGTTTGTAGAGACACAGTGGTGATGTTCTTGTGAGCCGAAACCAAATTTTTCTGAAAGACGGCATTATAGATCTGCGGATCATTGGACACGTTGGTTAGTGCCTTGAATTGAGGTAACCAGAGGATGGTGTTGGGCAATTGAGGATTATAAAGATGCTGAGTTGATGAATGTTTATATTGAACAGTTGATAGATTTGAATGAATTAAAAAGGGCAACTTCTCCCCAAGGGGTGTCGAAGGTCTGTTCAAGTCGAAATTGACCACTACCACATAGTTCTCTGATCTGGAGAGCTGGAGCACTAGCTGATCAAGCTTCAACCGTCGAGACCCTCCATTGGAAGTTCCGAGAGTGGTGAAGATCACTTTACCAGATTTGAGCATTATATTTCTCAATGCGTTCATAATTAATATCGGATGATATAACAACCCTACTGAAGCCAATCCAACGGGATCGGACGGTTTTAGGATCGGCTGGACTTCAAGGAAGTTATTTATGGGACGGTCAATTGATCTGTGGGGATTATAGTTCGTGGAAGTAATCAGTCGAATTCCAAACATTCTCCCGTCCGATTTCATTACCTGTTGTAGGAAATGGCTCATAAAGTCCGGACTGGACAGATGGTTACTACTTATGGTGCCTACTCCACACCAAGGACTTATATCATGGTTTAAGCGATTGGAGAAGTCGTTATCGGGAGGATTTTCCACGATGACGATTGTGAGCAGACGAACGGAACCTTGGTAATAGTTTAATAATGCAAATGCTACAAGATATGATACAAAGGAGGAAGGATGTGACACTATTACCAAAGGCATGGTCAACACAATTGAACAAAAGAAATAGTGAAAGAATGATTCTATAGTGGGGCAATTGATGGAGGTGCCATTAGATGAAAAGAGAGGACTGCATATTACAATGTACTGCAGATAGGATAATATTTTTATTTGTGTGGGTGTATGGATGAATTATCTTTGATACGGTGTAGTTGAGAGAACTGATTGAACGGTTGAGTAGCTAAGATGGTGATGTCACGATGACTATGGCACATATGAAGATTTTCTAGATATTTGGGAGACATTGCTATGATGACTGCTTCCTGACCTAATATTGATATTGTGATTCAAAGCGATGGTGCCATCTGGACGAATCTTTTCCAGTAATGATTGAGACTGTGTTCCAACATATAATTTTTCAGTTCGAATCTAAAGATTAGCAATGAAAAGATAGAAAGAGTCTTTGCAAAATGAAAATACCACAGTTTGAAGTAAAATTCTGCCAAATAACAAACTAACATTTATGCTTACTTTAGTGATTCTGATTCCTTTAGTTCATTACCAATAGTGTTGTAGATAAAAACAGTAATTAATATTGTTGCAACTTCTCTTCGTCGTCTTTTCTTAGTCCAACTTGCAACCACTTAGGATTAGGAACAGTGAGTCGCAAAATGTTCAAGAAACATCCGTGATAGTTTAGTGGCTAGAATTACCGCTTGTCGCGTGGTAGACCGGGGTTCAATTCCCCGTCGCGGAGCATTTCCTAGCGCAAATGGTTTAGTGGTAAAATCCAACGTTGCCATCGTTGGGCCCCCGGTTCGATTCCGGGTTTGCGCATTTTTTTGTTAAATAAATTGCTGGAGGATCTCCCATTTGAGGGCAAGTAATTGTCAACATGCAAGATGACCTTTTTTCCGTGAACTTTCATCAAAGGAAAAGTATGTTGAGGAACTTCAAAGCTCCACTAAGTTTAGCGACTATCAATAGTGACCCCCTAATATTAGCGCAGACCGTCTCTCCTTTTCGAAGATTTTCGCGCTAACTTAGGGAGAATCTAAACATAAGCGCGTACAAACTTTTCGCATTCGGCCCGCTCAAACGCATCTTGAGAGATCACATCTCATCTCTTATTCCTTTAAATTCATCCTTTTCTTCCAGCTCAAGCTGTCATAAACTTCTCCTAGACGTTTTTAGTAATTAATTTGACCTGTGAGTCACCCATAAATCACTCGGATTGTGTATTGGACTCCGGAAAGCTGTTTGAACTTACCTTCGGACGAGCTTTTCATTTCTTGGTGACTTAGTCTCTCATCCTTTCCCATGTCTTCACCTCCCATCAAGACCAACCGTCGAAGAGAGATCCGGGCTAAAGAAGCACTCCAGGCTCAATTTCAACTTGCAGCTGCTAAGAATGACAAAAAAATCTTGTCTTGGCTTGGTCCTGACAACGAATCCCAACTGGGTATCGTTTCGAATTCATCGGCATCTTTTCTAGAATTGCCCATCATCCCCAGCGGAGCGAGCCTTTCGCAGATGGAGGCCAATTCGGTGAAAATTGGCGATTTCATGAATTCATCCGAAACTTTGCTACTGAACTTAAAGAAGCAGACGGTGGGCCATAGCACTTCTTCAGATTCAAAAGCTCTAACAGCATTGAAGAACAACTTGCGTAATAGAACCAGAGAACAAGCTAAACGGTCATGGGCATCAGTCTCGAAAAAGCCAAACACACGTACACCCAGTTTGAAGTCTGTACTATCTCAAACCCCAGATCACGTGAAAAGATCGAAAGAAAGTCCAGCTACTAACAAGATTTACAACTCTGCCTCCACTCAAACACTGCAAACGCAGGTGGATTCAGACGAAGATAATGAGGATGTTACAGCCCTTCGAAGTCGATCGGTTAAAAAAAGCGGTGTTCCCACCTTTGGAGCGAAAGGGAAGAAGAAAGGAGGACGGCCGTTTTAGCCAGTAGTCAACTACCCACTTATATGGCTTGTCTTGCAACCATTTGAACAGCACAATTGCATAAACTATAGAAGCTGTAAGCTACATGTAATCACTGCAGGGGTACCATCACCCAGGGGAGTGATGTTTGAGACTTCCATGGACGACTCGTCCCTTGCTAGAAAGGTGCATTCTTGAGACAAAGTTCCATTAATTTGGTCCCCTAGCGCGAATTGCGACTAAGTCTATTCTAAATTTAGCGCTGGAGCATGGCAAAGTTCCCTAAAATTTGCGCCTTAGTTGCCCTGCTTTACTGGCTTTTTCCGCGAACAATTAATTTGAAACAGGTACCGAATGCATTTCGAAATCTTCAAAAAATTTGGCAACCAAAACAAATTCCAAATCGGCGCCCGCCAACTAAAGAATGCTAAAGCAGGGGTGCAATTCGCTGCACACACACACTTCTGCATTATTCTGGCAGTTGCATGTCTCTTGCAGCAGGCTGCAGAATTGTCACAGTAATAAATCATCAATTTAAAGTTTCGTCAATCGACATCGTAATGCACAATGCAACATCCTCTCGGGAAGTGCAACCCAATCTGTAGATTGTAGGTGGTGGTGAGTAGTCGATAGATCCGTTCTACAGTTCTACATTCTAAATAACTACAATATTAAGTAAAAAAGTTCATGGTAATGTTTTTAAATTACATCCCTAAGCACGCCAATTAACCACATTGAGGTGATAATAATACATGAAAAACTAAGTGAAGGAAAGGATTAAACAACAGAAGATATTAGTAGAAAGAAAGCGACTTGTAAAAGAAAGGTTAAGAAGGAAGAGCCAACCAACTTATTAAACAAAACGGGTCCGCTTGGCAGCAGATTCGGGGACTTCGGGGTGAATCAATGAGTTTATATTGGACAGTCCACCAGAATTAGAGCCATTTGTTGCAGGCTGCACATCATCAGATTCGGACGCCAATAATGAATTAACCGAAACTTTATTCAGACGCGAAGAAGTGACAGATCTCACGGAATCTGACACTTCACTGATCTGGGATAGTTTGGAATCATTATCATTGCTGGACTCGCTATATGTGACTTTGGAAAGAGGAGAAGTGTTCATTGATCTGATTTTGTGGAACGTCTGAATTGAATGGCCACCGTTACTGGGACCAGAATTGCTGCTGTTACTTGAGGTGGTGGTTGCAGCTTCACCAGTATTCTTATTTATCTGAGGAAGCTGATCGATATGTGGCAAAGTATCATGAGGTCCCACCATCGAGTCCTTCTTGTGTTGGTGATGAGAAATGGACCCAAATGACGATCTCTTGTATGAAGAATACGACGACAACGAGGAGGAAGATTTCTCCGAAGACACCGAGTTGTATGAAGATTGAGAACCCGAAGAATCGACGCTGTTCATCTCGTTACGAGTCTTGCCGTAATGAAGTTCAATCAACGACGGACGAAGACGATCCAGAAGTGACGAGAGAAGTGGAAGAAACGAAGGCTTTTTGAGCACCGAGGGAGAAGCAGGAAGTGAGAACTGCGTTGGAGGATAATGCTGAGGTGGTTGAGTGTATGGATGAGTATGACGATGCTGCTGGAAGCTAGAGGAAGGTGTAGGAGGGTTCAGCAATTGCATATTCGGGTTCAAATTCAGCTGCAGACCTGAGGAAGATGGGGAGAGACGACTGAACGAATCGGCGGTTGTTGCTCGGTGGATGGAATGAGGGGGAGGGAGCTTTACCGATTGGGTAGGGAGTGAATCTGAATCGGGATGAATCGAGCCTTTCTCAGGCGATCTGGGGCCAGAACCAGTGCCAGACTCGGAACTTGAAGCAGCCGATTCACGAGGTGGGAGTTGGCCCGAAGTTACAGGCGACAGATTGGCTCTGAAATAAGTTGAAGAAGGCATCAGTGAGTGTTGGGACACGCCAGGAGCAGGCTCAGCTCCGGAGGTTGCTGAGAGGGAAGAAGGAGGTGAGGTAGAATAGGGTGCAATTCCAGCCACTGGTACTGGAGCCAAAGGATCAAAGAGAACCGATGGGTTTCGGGGCCGGAGATGTTCATCTCCATTGCCATTACTCCAGATCTTACGAAATGGGAATTGCAGAGCACCAGATGACGAGGTTGGCTGCATGTGTGTATCTTGAGCCACGATGGAAGTGTTACGCTCGGCGTGGTAGGGATCAGAATGATGTCTGGGGACAAACTCAGAGGTGTCGACTTTGGTAGTTGGATGTTCTGGATGGCTCTCGTCACGATTCGGAGGTGCCAGCTGGTTATGCCGTATTAAATTGTCAGGTAAACCATTGGGATCGGGCACAGGGGACACAGTGTAGCCGTAAGGGTGTTGAGGATGGTACTGAATAGGATGAGGAAATGGAGAAGAAGGTCTTGAATTGGTGCCCTGAGGTTGCGGAGGCTGATGGTGTACTTGGAATTGGTGTTGTTGCTGTTGTTGTGGGTGCTGCTGAGAAACCGGTTGAGGGTAGTACACTTGGCCCTGGTGTACAAATGGTTGAGGAGGGTAAGGATTATGCACTGGAAGTTGATGATGAAGCGGCTGGAGTTGATGAGGAACAGGATGCAGAGGATGCAGAGGGTGCAGATGGTGTTGATGTTGGTGGTGCAGGTGCATGGGATGGTACTGTATTGGCTGCATATGACCCAGAGGATGACGCTGCATGGACATTGCATGGGTGGTGGGAGCAGATGTCAACCCTTGACCAGTTCCATTTTCGTTGTATGGACTAGGAGAGGCACTGGAATTTCCTGGTAACACCCCGTCGTCAGCAGATCCCACCGATCCCTTTTTGGAGCTATTTGAAGACGATCTTCTCTTGATATAAATCAACGACGACTCGTCATCTTTCTTAAATTTTCCACTCGAATGCTTAAATTCCCAAACAGGGGCTACCTCAGGCTTATCTCCTTCTACTGCAGAATTATTTGCAACAGTCCCCAGGGGATCAGAAACTTTATGGAACCCGTACATGTGGAGCTGACGAACAAAACTAGCCACATTCCCGTGCTTGAAGTAGCCAGTCAAGGCGGTGGCAAATTCTTTGCCAGGAAGTAACGCAAATGTGTTTTGGAGTTCGTTGGGCGACCACCAGATCAAATGGGTAAGTTTAGGGTCACTGAGCATCGAATAGAGTTTGTGCACGAATGCATTTTTCTTGACCGGAGGATCGTGAGAAGAGTTCTTTTTAGTCATTGGGGCCTACGACGTATATGGGGGAGTTGATGGAAGTAATGCAAGTAATTGATGCAGGTGTTTTATGCAGAGGTCGCAGATTTGATTGATGCAATGGCCGCAGATATATTGGTGCTCCAGCAACTGACGATGATGTTGCAGTTTCTAGGAGATGAGGGACTGATTGTGGTCCTTTTTTTTCAATTTAAGAATGTTCTATTACACGAATAACCGCTGAAATAGATCGAGAAAAGGACGCCACAGGGTCAGACTGGGTTCTAGGGAAACCGATATCAGAGGATCTTTTATAACAGACCAGTAAAAATATGGGAGAACTAGAGTTTTCTGAGTCCCTTTGTTGGTGTAGCTTCCTTGCTACGAATGATATTTTTGACTGGAATAATCAAAATGTTTGAAATATGGCCCACTTTTCCAGTTTCGAAAGAAAAAGATTTTCTTCTGACAATACTATCTTTTCTGTAGAAGTGCTTTAATCAAGTATTCTCAAGCAATACTTTGTTTCTATTACACTCCAGTGGTATGATTCTCTAATACGTGTTGACTACGTTAGTAAAGGTCGAAAAAGAAAATATGAAATTTGTCCTCTGACGAGCTTCTGGTGCCGTTGGTCGGATGGTTGTGTCTTGAGTGAAAAGTTTTGTAATGTGTCGAAAAACAAAGAAAGAAAACTATGGAGAGGGGACCACAGGTTTCTGAAGTGACTTGGATGCTGTTTAAATGCCAACGATTAACCAAACGCTCCAAATAAACTATAATATTAGCAAACTACTAACAGAAGTTACCGAAGAAAACAATCGAACAAGGTCCCAAATCCAAAAATCGATTGGAAGGAAGAGAAAAGGAAAAAAAAAAAAAAAACGGTGAATACACAAAACCGACCCATTTGGAAAAAATAACCTCGCAGAATGCACAACAAAAAAAAAGAAAAAAAAAAGAGATTTGAAAATTTGGACTTAGATGCAGATCCAGCCCCAATGGGGCACAATATTGTACGGGTCTCAAAATTGCGGAATGACGAGTTGGAATAGTTTCTGGAGCAATCTAAGGAGTCGAGATGAAAGAATTTGGAGTAGTTGAAAGGCGGGACAGTACAAGGGGGTCAAATCATAGTGAATTTGATGTTATCATTATCAAATGATTTTTTTTTGGCTTTATCGGCTGATCTATTGTCTTCTTCCCTTACGCTGCATTGAATACTAAAATAAATTGCTACTTGTGAGCACAACTCTGCAGTAGCACGACCTAATGCATGTTGCTAAAAAATAATGCTCTTAGAATTTTTTGGAAAAAAAAAGATACAATTCAGTATGGATAAAAAATAAACTTAAATCTCTAATTGGATGAGGTAATTTCATTTAACAAAGACCTGTATTCAAAAAAAAAAAAAAAAGTTTTCCAACACTCCACTACTCTCTATTACTCCACTATACCTCTGATGAAAGTAGACCAGCTCTTCTCAATATTGTTCGTAGACCGCCAGACACATGTGTATCAAATCCATGCACTTTTGTCCTCTGTTGCTTGCTTTTAAACAACTTGGAGCCCGCGTACTGCACCAAGCAATGCACCATCCGCGCTGAATGTAGGAGGCCCTTGAAGTTCCACTCACCGTTACTATCAGCAACCAAGCATGGGGCTCACGTTTTCTGAAAGCAATTTCTGCAGGGAACGGACAACAGTTTTCAGCTACAGAGTTTCTCTGTGAACTGGATAGGCCATTTTTCAGATTTAAATGACAATTTGATGCTCCACCGTGTACTACTAACTGACAAGGGTCACTTCCTGAAGAGCCTAGAGTATCTATATCCCCATGGCGCAGAGCCCTGCC
Source organism: Chernovozyma sophiae-reginae (assembly GCA_030564725.1). NCBI lineage: Eukaryota > Fungi > Ascomycota > Pichiomycetes > Serinales > Debaryomycetaceae > Chernovozyma > Chernovozyma sophiae-reginae. The sequence goes on from JAKTYG010000175.1 coordinate 14,079, forward strand.
CTGCCCTGCCGAACGCATCCGTGGATAGCCCCTAGCGCAGGGCTGCGATGTCCCGTTGCAGTTCCAAACTTAAGGGAACAATCACCCACCACTGACAACTAATCGCCGAGAGCCACTTAGTGAAGTCTCTGGGTCCTGTCGCTGGGGCTCGATTTCAAAAGCTTCTATTATGTACTTCACACTTATTGTGATACACTTTTTGATTCTTCTGAAGTATTATATCCGAGTCCGGTAAATTCTAGTGGCCCATTCCACGGTGGTGATTTGCGTTCGCACGTAGATTTAATTGCTAACTGGCAATAAATATCGTCAATGTGGATGATCAGTCCGCTCCTCTTTCAAACTATACACATGTATATAAATAAATGAGCACTTTAAGCTCACACCCAATCTCTATTCTTAATCGTGGCATCTTTCGACCCGTACTTAGCTTGCTGCTCAGTTACTTCCCTTCTTCTTCAAAGGGTTGCATAGCATATGTAGCACCCCTTTGGAGCTAAAATGTATCTACAATTTTGTTCCCAATCAGCAATCAATTCTAGTGACATATATACATTAGGCTATGTATTTGTTGTCAACAAGTTATTTTATTACACGAGTTTTGATATTATTGTATACTAGTTTCATAGGAAGAGTTGTAGAAGATAGCTGCAAAATAGACAGCGGCATTGAATGCATGTCGCTGAACAATTGGTCGCAGATGTGCGTCCGCAGCAGTAAATGCTGCAAAGCAGTCGCCAGAACAACTCGAGCTTCACTAAACTAAAAGGTGTTCACTAAATGGCACATGGAAATGTTGATGTTGAAACTGTGGCAGTGTCAGTGGAAGGATTACATTCCATCGAGGGTTTTTTTGTCTCAAATTACAATGACGAAGTAATTTGTAGTTGCTTCCATCGCATGATAATGAAATGAAACTGCTCAAGAATAATTCTGCTGACGCGCGGTGAGCTAACTTTAGCGACCTACATGACGAAATTCCGCTAGCGGGAAGAGGGGGGAAGAGTAAAGAATCAATGTAACCGAAGAAGTATTTAAGCGAATCTAACATGATTTTTCTTGGGTGGTGTTCAATTATGGAACGAATCATGTTCCTCTGAGCACGACCTATTGGTGGGGAAAGGTATAGCTCTAGTTAGATTAGTAATTGTAGTCCACGGGAGGGAGCCATGGAACAGTGTGCCCCTTGCGAAGTTTAGTCAGCAGTTTGTGAGCAGTTTGTGAGCAGTTCGTGAGCAGTTAGCGAGCAGTTAGTGAGCAGATAGTCGGCTGGGAGGTCAGTTTGGGGACAATAATAGCTCTTAGCCGTCCATTGCATGGCTAGTTCCCTCCCAATATTTACTTTTCTTTAGCGCACTTTTAGGGAGTGGGGGGAGAACGCATTAATGTGCACAAAAAGGAGTTAGGGATGTGAACACGGCGCTAAAGTCTTCCTTCTCCTCACTCCTTTCGTCTTTTTGTTATCGATATTTTGACACACATCCATAACATTCTTAGACATCGAAATTACTCTTTTCTTTCGGCCAATCTCAAACCGTGGGTTAACAAAAATTATTTTGAAAGACGTAATGGAGCGAATGATCAAGAACACAAACTGAAAGAGGAATTTCAATCGCGCAGGGAATGCAGCAGACACAGATAACGAACAGTAGTTTATCGCAATGGTATGAAGCCAGTTTAAGCTACTTTAACGTCGGAGCAAGTACCAAGCACCAATCACCATTTTTTGTCTCTCTAGTCTCGACAAAGACAGTAAAACTTCTCATTAATCACACTGTCATCTCTACAAGAAATTTCTTCTGATAGCAACTGTTTCTTTTAAGCTTTCCGCTGTATTGCAGCACTGGCGCATAGAGCTCAATATGGAATTCTGGCAGCTTAAATTTCCCTCCGCCGCACATTCTCAAGGCGCAACCAGCTCAGACATTGATTTTTTTTTTCTCATAAAAATTATTTTGCACTTGCAACTTTTAGATTCAATAGCGGACCTATGTGAATTCTTTCCGATAACAGATTAGCGATTCAAATCTAGAACTTCCTTCCACGTAGTTCCAGGAAGTAGATAATTTCACTATATTCCATATAGAACGATCGAACCAATTTTATCCTTTGCGTGTTTGAGTTGCTTGGTGAATTCCAAAAATGTTTCCCAATGCGGAAGTTCGGACCCACAGCCCCAGTGCTCCCCTAACTAATGCAAAAAATCACCTACTTGTGTAGTAAAGTAAGAGATGGTTGCTGGAATGATGACAGGGGTTTGACTTTTCCGTCTCAGGGTAGATTGAAAGGGGGGGGGGAGGGTCAGAGAGGAACTCTAATGTGGTACCTGCTCTTGAATAAAAGATCTTTTTCTTTTTCTTTCCCCCATCACGTATATGCAGCAATGATCCCACAGAACGATCTCGTTTGATTACTTAATACCATAAACATTCAATTGCAGTACTTTGCTAGTGAATACAACAATAAAAATAGTCGTTCCACAAACAAGCATTGGAATTGCCAAATGGTCCAAAAAATATAAAACTTGAATTTGATAACTGCCCGGTAAATCTCTTCCAATTTGGTACTATTTTCCTTGAGCGATAAGAATATGTACCTGCACACAAACATAATTCGTCAGGGAACAACCGAATATCCATTGGGGAACTGTCTTCACATGTAGAATATTCCTAACAGCTAGCTCATTCACATATGTAGTTCGCCTAAGAGTCTCAATATTTTTGTCTCAAGTTGTACCTGAAGGAGTGTTCAGTATCCTGTACATGTTCTAATTTTATGATTCCACTTTATAAGGTTGATGCACTGTCAAACTTCAAAATCAGCACCGCATTGATTACATGCAGATGAGGAGAAAGTACATAAATTCAAGAGTAGACCGATGTTAGTAGCCGTGAAAGGACTAGTGAGTAGTTTGATACGCCAAGAAAAGGTTAGCAAAAGTGATACTACGTTGCTGATGTTTCCTTTTCATAATTAACATCCTGTACTACATTTAGATCTCACGGCCACCTTTCGTGCTCCTCACATTGTTCTACTTCCTCAATCATTTTTCACGCAATTGAGAAATAGCCAATTTTTACATCAAGTAAAGAATGCCTTTGTTAAATCTTAAACAACATGCAGGATACAATACTTGCAAGTGCCAATCAGGATTGGGACTCACACCGATTTTCTTTCTCTTTCATGTCCCTCCAGATCTGAAGCTACATAAACACTTCACTTCGACTGCAGCAGATTTGCTTGTTGAAGAAAAGATAGAAATTGCACAGATCTGTACGATGGTTACGAGGATCGAATATATTTGTGGCATGCACTTCAAAGGTGCATAAACGGTTAGCCAACATTATAGGGGTGTGCGTGAACAATAAATATTTTGTGTCATAGTACTTGAAATTCTGAGATCTAAAGACTAATCAAAATAATTTTTATTAACAAATCGCAAGTCTTGGCAACATATGCATAGATATGAGAGACAGGTTGACCAAGAATCGTTCAGACTTGAAAAAAAAAAGCAACAACAATAACATCTAAGATTTTGTTCTATCTACCGGTGGTCCTTTGATAATGAACATAGAAAATAGTAAGCACATTTTCAATGTCAGTTTTTTTTTTATTTTTCAGATTTAGTGAGAATTTAACACTTTGCGCGTAATTACCTCAAAGAGGATATAAAATAATTCTGTCGTATCAAAGGTGATTTAATCGTATCTGGAAGGATTCCATTCTGACCCAATGCTGCGTAAAACCTATTTGTGTCAACAATCAGATTATGGAATTTTTGTAAGCACTAAGCAACTCCAGCATTCTCGAATTTGTTATGATCTAATATTGGCAACTTTTAAAACATCAGAAGACAGAATCTCTATCTCCTTTGAAATTGAGTTTCGAGCTTGCAATTTTAGGTTCACCTCTACCTAAAAAATAAGTTCAACTTTATACTTAAAGTTCCAAATAATTTTGTTGGCACTTGAACTATATAGGAAACGAAAAATATTCCGACATGAAATCCATATCTTTGCTTTGCTTAGTTATTCACCACCTTCGAAGTCATTTTCTTAATTGGGATATTAACGGAACATTCTGCGCTCATAATGTGGCGAAGTTTGAGCCAACGAATCTGCAGATGCACGTAAAGTTTCCCTAAAATCAAGCCATTTTTTTTTTCAGTTTATGCGCCTGAGCTGCGTCAGTGAAGGGAGGTTTTTCACGTATTTATGACCCCTGGGGCAATATACTGAGACGTGAGCAAAGATTTTTTACCAAGTCAGCAGCTTATAATTTCAATGTTTTCCATGTAAAAGTCTTATTTTAAAAACTGGAAGTTTTTGGCCAAAAATAGTAACTTGATGATCTGCGAACATTTGATGTTTCGCTGGCATCTAGCTACAAATACGTGGTGGCGAGCGATCGCAGCATTTCACCTGTGAGCCGCTACTACATCCAGCGATTGTACCTGTAACCAATACGCACAATTGGTGATATTTTACATCACGTATGCACCCATCAAGCATGTCACCTGCACTTAGCTCGATGACCCATAATCCGCCCCAGTACAGAATTTGAACGCCATGGACGTTGATTGATGTTCTAATGATTTTATTATGCATGTATAGAACGTTCCTCATTTTCAGAATTGTAGCTTGCAATGTCTACACTAATAGAGTCAACTACAAGTAAGAGAGGCATACCTAAAACTAGACAATTTTTTAAACTTACGATCATTTCAATTGCGCACTAAATTTTTATAGAGCGTGGCCATTTAGCATCTGTAGGGTCATAATCACATCATTTGTTCTATTTACGTGAGTGTGATACGAATGGGTAGATCGAAAATGACCCAAACCTGGAAGAGATTTGCTGGCAGAATTTCATTCAATGGAATACCACGTAATGCTGGATCCAACGTTTAGGGTTGGACTCGCTTAAGATTGCGTCCCTCCTACATCATGTCTCTTCTCCCGCAACAAGAGCCTTCCACTCAACATATCGTTGGCCATCGCAAATTCCTTCCAATGTACAGTTTTCCCTTTCCTCAACTTCAAGTCAGCTTCATTATCATATAGATCTTGAACTGATGTAAACTTCAATTGAGCTCCTTGTATTCCAATTACTACCGCTGAATCATCTTGAGAAATTGCGTATTGATGGATGACATTCTTTCCATAAAGTTCAGCAGCATGATATTTCTTATCGTTCCACTCTTCAATGTACTGCATGGCTCTGACCGAGAACCTTACTGCATTGACTCTGTCCATAGACGAAGGGGTGAACCCTTGTTGTACATGTCCTGGAATGGCGGTTCTAGTTTCGTATCTTCCCTTGGCCAGTTCTTTGATGATATCCGCTATCAATTGAGCTGAATATACCGAAGATGCTTGTTCGTTTCTAATAATCATCTTCCCATTGTTATCTTCTCCTCTATCATTTTCAAACACATTGAAGAGTAAATTAATATCCTCTTGCAACACTTGCAAATCTACTTTTTCTTCGGGGGTGTAGGTTGCGATCGCTCCAGTTACTAATCCACAGTACGAGGCTACAAAACCAGTATGGCCACCTTGTACTTCCACCACAAAGACCCTTCTTCTCGAGGAAGAAGCTGATTGTTTCACAGCATCACAATAATCAACCAACTGGTTTAAACATGTGTCGGAACCCAAAGAGTACTGGGTACCAGGGACATTGTTGGACACAGTGGCAGGAATGACTACCATAGGAATATTGAAAATCGGATATCTCGATCTATTGGCGTCTAATTCATGCACTGCAGTGAAACTTTCGAATCCTCCCACGACTATCAAACCATTCAATTGATACTTCTGTAAGTAAAAAGCTACACTACCGAAGTCTTCACTGGGGAGCGACCGGTTAGTCCCAATCTCAGAGCCTCCTCTATTGTGCCAATTAATCACTTCCAACCAGGACAATTCCCGAACTTCGCCTGTGTTGATCAATCCTGAGAATCCATTCTGAATTCCAAAAAGTTTGTGACCACGAGACAAACAATACAAAGCTGTAGCTCTGGTAGAAGCATTAAGAGCTGAAGATGAAGCTCCAACGTGTACTATTCCAATGTTCAATCTTCTCGATTCAGGCAAGAGCTTCAGTCCATCATCATCTACCGAAATAGAAAGATAGTTGGCGTAAGCCTCAGAAAATGTCGAATCTCTTAAACTAATGGCCTTTTCAAAATCCTTATCAGCAATAGCAGCAGCTACAGATTGAGTCAACTTCACTGCTTCAACTAGAGGACGTCTAACAATCTTATGCTCTAGAATTGCAATCATTGGCGAAGGAGTATCTACAGTGTTCTCCAACACTGCTTTAACTGCATCTACTCCTTGCAAAGTAGCCAACATTCTATCATGAGCTACCGCTGAACCTCCTCTTTGCACATGCCCTAAGGTGGTGATTCTGGTGTCAAGACCCAAATCTACCAAAACGTTCTTGACTTGCACGGAAGTGATCGGATTCAATTGGTCATCAATGGCACCTTCTGATACAATGACAGTAGTTTTACGGTTTCCCTTCTCTCTATGTCTAAGACAAACTTTTTTAAGATCTTCTTCCCATTCTCCAGCTTTTGGAGGCTTTTCAGGAATGAAAATATAATCTGCTCCACATGAAATCCCGGACATTAGCCCTAACCATCCACAATGTCTTCCCATGACTTCAACTACAAAAGCTCTTGAATGAGAAGTAGCTGTGGCATCAATGTAATCAACCATTTCTGTAATTCTGGCTAAAGATGATGCAGCTCCAATGGTAGTATCAGTACAAGCCATATCATTATCAATAGATCCAACCAATCCAACAATTGTCAAAGCTTGGAAAGGTTCAACTTCCTTCTGGGTTAATCTACCAGTGGAAACCAACTCTTCAATTAATGAAGGCCATTCAGCACGGAATAAATCTGCTCCCGTCAATGAACCATCTCCTCCACAGACAATTAAAGCATCGATTCCGTTTCTGATCAAATTGAAAGCACTGGTTAACCTTCCAGCTCTTTCTCTAAATTCTTGTGATCTGGCAGTCCCAATATTGGTTCCTCCCATAGATAAGTATGATCTAACGTCACCCCACTCCATTTTCTTTATTAAGTCTCCTCCCTTCACTAATCCGGAGTAACCTTCATACACGGCAAACACATCACAGTCAAGGTAGATACCGGTTCTAACAACTGCTCTAACTGCAGGGTTCATTCCGGGAGCATCACCCCCAGAAGTCATTACGGCAATTTTCTTCTTTTTCTTGGTCTTCTTGTTGTTAGTCGAATCACCACTCTTGTTAGGAGCTTCCGATTGTTTAACACTTTCCCATAATTTCAAGAGTTTTTCTGACTTGTCATTCAAATACTGCTCAGGATTAGAATAGAATTTGTCACTACGTAAGTTTTCTTGGGCGGTGAAATGAATTTTGTTACCGATTGGATCGGAGACACTTATACTTGAGTTGTCCTGACTTACCACTGGATGGGTGTGCAATTCTTCAGTCAAAATCTGAGTTACCTTGGCAAGATTGGTAGTGAAAAAATACAATTCAGATGCTGGAGAAGTTCCTTGTAAAGATTGAGCAGATGTAGATAATCTCAACTTCAACACGGTGGCATGCGCAAGTGGTTTGGAACCATCTCCGTGGTATACCGCAAGCTCTTGCCATGGAACAATATTGCCATTTTTGTCCAAATTTTGGAGCGGAAATGACTCCAACCAAAGTTCACGAAGTGAATCATTGGAAACTCCAACGAGAAGTTTGGTACGAGCCGAAGCCGAAGCTGAAGCCACCGCAGTATTGGATAGTTTCGAGTAATTTTTGGACATTCTGAACCCCAACTTGATGTAGAAGTTGGCACATTCATCAAAAACTTCGGGTTTCGAAGTCACCAACGAGGTCGAGGCCACACCCTTGATTGTTTCTATTGACATAAGGATGCGGGTGTTTGGGTGATAAGGTTATTTTTACGTAAAAGCTAAGAGCTTGGAAGAACTTGTAACCACTTTTAGAAAATCAACACCGTAGACAATGAGTACCGTAGACGCTGACAACTATACAAAAGTGTTCACACTTTAAGCTTAACACGTTCAAAAGGATTATCTTTCGAAGCAAACGCAGGAATTCAGTAAAAAACGTTGCAATTACTTGCTTGTCCTAGCCAATTAACCTGCAGATATCAATCACTTAGAGAGAGCAATTGGTGATATTCAAGTAGTTATAGAACTTGAATGAGCTCTCAAAGAATGAATATTTACCTTGAAGTTTCTTAAAATTCCAATTCTTTTACTAATTGCTCTTCTCTTGGTCTTGCCCGGCAGCTCCACTATATTGTATAAAGATATAGCACGATCTGGTGACGGTGAGAGGGTAGTGCTTAAGTAATGAAAGCTCACCATCTGATGGCTCGGGGTGAAATGTCCCGCCCCGTATGCAGGTATTCATTTAGTGATTAGTTGGATGTAGGGGATGATGTTCAGGGTAGTGTTAAGCTTTGGGGCACTTTGATCGGTAGGAAGCGACAAGGGCAAGGGGAAGAGAGAAGAGAGGGAGAGTTAAGCCAAGCAGGGGACAGTCATGGTTCAACAGGAATGAGGAAGTCAGTTAGGACCGTATTAGGTCTCTGTTTCGTCGTTTTTGGGGCACTTTCTTAGGGACAATTCTTATCAGACGTCGCGCTGAGCAGCATAGGGGGGGAGCATATCATCCAATAAGCGGGAAATGTGAGACTCTTTAAATGTGGAGGGCTAACTTCACTAGTGGAAGCATGTACTTGCGACTTGGCGGGTTCTCTCTGTTCGATCCGCCCCTGAATGGGCCAACATGGGAAAATTGAACGAAGTTTTGTTCTTGTGATTTTTCTGAGTTTTTCTTGTCGTCTGGAGTTCTGTAGTTGTACGAATTCTCTATGGAACGATGATCCCCAAATTCATTATCTTCCTCATCATAACCCTCCAGTTCCTCCATACGACTCATCTGTTCATTTTCTATAAACTCCCATTCTTTGTCCCATTCTTTGTCTCCTTCTTGTTCATCTTCTTCCTCCTCGTCTTCTTGCCCATAAATCTTACCACCCTCTGCTTTTAATTGCCGCCATTGCCCATTCATATTTCCGTACTTGTAAATTGTACCAGAGGAATAATCTTCCACTCGTAAGTCCTTCACACGCATAACAAATGGCAGCTTCTTATAATCTGTAGCTCCTCCAGCCCATTGAATGGTTCCTCTTTCATTGGATAAATCACCTCCAGCCCAAAGACTAAGTATTAATGCCATGGGAGAACTGGGATAGCCTTCCTTGATAGAAGGAAATGCTTCTCGTATCACTTCACCATTAATAGTCCACTGGGTCTTTTCTGGAGTCCATTCAACTCCGTAAGTAAAGTAATTTCGTTGGACAGAATTGGCCAATGTATGGTACTGGTCCCTATCGTAATTTGAAATGTTTCCTTTGACGAAGTAGTTAGTCTGGTAAGTTTTTAGCTTACTCCCAAAGGCTTCCATGATGTCTATTTCGTCAAGATCGTCACTTTGAAGATAGAAGGAAGAAATCAATCCACGTCCAGAAGCAGCTAAGATGCTAGCTTCCACTCTTCCGTACATTATGTAAAATGCTGACTTAACTGAAGGGTTATCGTAGCGATCAGTGATTGTTAAGGACAACCCCTCAGCAGAGTATTGGACGTTCTCGGGAGAATTCAATTTGGGAAAATAGCCCAGATCGTTGGTGAAAGGTTCAGTCCAAAATTGCTGCTTCAACTTTTATATTGTGATCATATATTTGGAAAACTAAT
>JAKTYG010000176.1:0-23796 GCA_030564725.1 Chernovozyma sophiae-reginae
GGGATTACCAAGTCTGGTCTTCTTATTAATTGAGCATATATAATTCTAGTGCTCTTCAATATCTCGTCCCATCTTTGAATGTTCAAGGTATCAGTAATCAAGAAAGTTTTCCAAACCAATAAACGGGAGAAATTCTTGGACTTGTAATAGCTATCGTTACTCACAGCGGTTCTGAAATGAGAGATCTTACCCTTGTATTGATCAACGGTAAGTAGTACCTTTGATATGATTTCATTTTCAGGAAGCATGTAAAAATGTTATTGTGCCCCTACAATTGTACAAATGGTAAGATGGTAAGTGGATCTCTAGTAACTACTATTGGTTCATGAGCTGAGCAATATTGAAGTACGTACTAAACAAAGTGAAATATATAAAGAAAATTCTTGCAATGTACAGCAACTACCAAGGAAAGGAAGTGAATGGATCAGATTGAATCAGAATTGAGTGTTCGCTAAGAGACACGGCGCAAGAATCAATTTTCCGCGGGGGAGGTTGAGGAATGGGGCTGAGGAACAGAAGCTACTTGTCAGCAGAATTTAGTGCGATTCGGGGTGTTCTCTCGCCGTGTTTCAGCGTAAGAGTTTGCATTGCGGAATTGTTTCTCTGGCTTCTGTTGCATTATTCGATTGTTGCTCGCAGATGCCCGCAGAGCTGGACATGCTAGCCTCAAGAGTGGGATCTTTTCATTAGAGACACCAACGACTCACTATGAAAATGCTCATGATGTGGTGATAACTGAATAGTAGAGATTAGGAGCATGTAAAAAGTGTAGTGCAAGTAGTACAAGTAGTACACGTAGCATATCAATAGCATACGTTGTATACGTTGCATCAATTGTATTCCCCAGTCACAATAAATAAAGAGATCTTCCCCTAAACTTAGAGAGAGCTTCGCGCACTAAAAATTGGGCGAGCCCTCGCAATTCTCAAACTACAGACCCTAAATTTAGCGAGTTTAGCCAACGGCTCTGCCCAATCATTCCTAAATAACAAACACTTCCTTCATTCTTACAAACCTGAAACATTGAAAAATTCTATCTTAGTGATTCTATCAAGCTAGTACTACCCAACGATCCTATTATTGATTGTACATACATCCTCTAGTCTCCTATTTGGTTTTCTTCTCTTCTTCTATTCTCTTCTACTCTTCTCTTCTTCTCTTCTTCACTTCTTCTCTCCTTTTCATTCTAATCGCTATTGTCTAAAATTCTCGGTTCGATCCTCCAATCGATAATGAAAATTGGAACCCATTCTTTATTCCTTCTTTATTTCCATTAGATCTACCCGCAATGTAATACCCAATATCGAAATTAGCCCAATTATTGAAATATCTTAATCCCACTCCTGTAGTGGTCACATAACTCTGATCTTGTAATATGTTATTCGATACTCCCCCAATCAATGCGTTAACATATAACCTCAAAGGATTTTCATCTTCTGGATGAGATTGGATTAATATAGAGTTATCATTAATTATTGAATTTACCTTGGAACCAGGTGCTGAATATATGAAAGATGGTAATTTTGAATATACTGTTCCTCCCAACTTGAAAAATTGAATACCTCCTAATTCATTAACAGAATTCTTTTCAAAACCTCGAAAAGAATTGTATCCTCCCAAATAAAATCTATCTGAAGGATGAATTGGAAGTTCTGATTTAGTAACTATTGATCCAATATCCAAATTTAATTGAGTAGTTAAATAATTATTGAAAAATGATTTGAATATGCTTGAATTAAGTCCGATTTTGAAAAATGGTTTAATGGCGTTTTTGGCACCATCAGCATTTGATTGTGAACTTTGAATACTGTCAATTGAATCTTGATTGGTGGAAATTTCATTCTCAACCACCACTTTACACCCATCAATTGGGAAATTCTTGGTAAAATCATTTAAGTAATTCAAATGATTATAACTAATTGAACCAATAATCGATTTCTTAACGAAATCTCCAGCAAAAAACTTAATTTCATCCGCTGCAGCTTCATTAATATCATTTAATGATCTTTTAGAAACTCTTAAACCTAAGATCGATTGTAATTTCTTGTCTTTATTAACATACAGTAATCCAGATAATAACCCGGTAGTATGATTGGAACTCTGTTGCCAAGTCTGATTATTCGAGTTTGAATTGAAAAACTCAGTTAACAATTTAAATGAAGGATTCGGTAAATTAAGACTAATTTTACCATTTGAAATCAAATGTTGATTTGGTTTATAAGGAGTGTAATTTACTTGAAGATTGATTAATTCTGCATTTTCAAAGAAATTGTTATTTAAATAACTCAAATTTAAATTGGCTACGTTATCATTGTTCAAATTGAAAAACCCTTCTGTGGTATTCAAGTTAATTGAACTGAGATCAAAGATAACTCGGGTGGGGATTGAAGGTTCAGTGTTGTAATTTGTTACTTGTGGCAATTGTTTGACATAATCCGAATGTAAAGATACTTTCACCAGTTTGAATACATCTGTCTTCATCAATCTATCATACGAGACATCTATTTTTTGCAATAATTGGCCCAAGGTGTAGTCTGACCGTTCTCTTAAGGGGAATAAGATCTTGTTAAAGAATTCATTGGTGAAGGTTTCACCGCCAATCACTTCAATTTTCGAAAGATAAATTGGTTGGGTCGAAGATTTTTCAATGAGATCCTGAGTAATTAGCTTCGTTTGGAAATCGGAAGCCATTTTGTGAATTGGAGTTGACAAAGCAGTGGGTAAAGAAACGTAAGTAATGAAGATGGGTTGTGGTTTAGTTTTGCGATCGATTTGGAAATGTTGTTATAGGTTGGGACTGGTCGTGTGGAACACACCAAGAATTGGGTGAGTGAAACCTTGAGAAAAGCAGACCCGTTTGACGTCCCACCCCCACCCCACCGAAACCTGGGCGGTAACTCCCAAAGTAGCAGCCAATCTAGTGCGAGCAGGGAACCATCTGGAGGACTAAAACCAAGGGAAGTTATATGCAGTACACTTACATCAGTCAGTTTAGGGTGTTCCATTTTGAAGAAAAAGAGGTTGAAATTGGTGTATCAGTGTTTGAACTTGTAAGTCAGATGTACCTGATGTAGTCCAATACATCCTGAACAGCCTTCTGCTCTCTCGTAGATTGATATTCTTTAGTGGAAGATGTGCTATACACAGGATGCAGACTTGTAGACTAGGGGCCCTAAAAAAAAAGGTGAGGATTCCCTAGGTTTGGTGCGCACCCTTGCCAGAGCGCTTTCGGCTGCACCACACGGAAAGCGCCAATCTGCAAGCGACGCGAGCCGAGTCCAGACACTCCGCAAATCAGGGGAGAGTTGAGAGTCGCTACAATCAGCATGTTCGGGAGGTCCACTACCGCTCCGCTCGGGCCATTTCATGGAGACTCCTGCGGAGAGCTGTTCCCTACGGGAAACCCAGAACTCGAGCGAAGCGAGCCGAGCCCCACGCCGTGGCTCTCCTCGAGTAGCGGCCAGCGGAGCGTCCACGTCTCCCTAAGTTTAGAGGTGACACCTTGATAACGGAAGGCTAGAGGAGCGCGATTACATGTTGTTTAGTTAATCTATCGATCAAAATCACGACATGCAAATTTTATATAATGGATCAGCAGACCAAGGAGTAAGTGAGAATCGACGCTGAGGTGGGACCCTCCCCGCGAGGATTACTGAGAGATTGCTTAGAAGCGCGAGAAGATCGCCAAATTAGCGAGCATTTGAAAACATCTCTGCCAGGCCAGGAACTTTGCCGTCAATAGAATCAGTTAAGCTGCAACCACAGCTCTTATGATTAGTTGATATTCTCTGTGAAGAGTCATAGTGGTATCTACGAACCGACTCGCTGCGTTTAAACATAATTGTGTTCTCTAGTACTCCATAAATTTAGCCTCTGGATGGTAATACACCGGACAAGTCCAGTATGCTCTGTTGATATCATCCCATACACTATCCTTGTTGGGTGCCTTCATGGTCTCTTCTGGTACTTTGTATTCTGTGAAGGTGCATTTGAGTCCATAATTGCTCAAATCCATCTCCACCAACCGCTTGTAAACCTCCTAAACCACCTGTCTATCTGCTCCTAGCCCATTGAAAAATGAGAATACTCCATGAGGTTTCAACAATCCCACCACATAGTCAAACAAGTCTAGCATGTCTTCGTAGTGCTCTGAATAGGTGTCGTAGTATATCCCGTTGAAATATGTCTTTCCCTCTGAGAGTAACCTGGAAAGCTGATCTTGCCACCTGCCCTCAAGGATAACAACATTTGGCTTCTGGTACCAACCATCAGTTTTGAGCTTCTTGAGAACATCTGGATGCGCTTCACATATGTAGTGCTTGGTAGGGTTCTTTGCTTGAATCAAAGTGTCTATTATACCCATTCCAAACCCAATGTTCAAAACAACAACCTCTGGATCATCACCATCCTCGGTCTGGTTGCCTTTGAAAAGAGATTCACTGCCCATGCGCATAAGTTCAGTCTCCCATTCCATCATCACTCCATCCTTTCTATCTTTAGTGACTAGAGCTCCATCCTTGTACTCTAACTCTGTACGAAGATAGGTGTCTTGGTCGGCAGAGGGGTCGCCGGCAGAGCTGGATAGGTGTTTTTGGTCTTGGGTGGTTTCGTTTGGAGTGACTGGGTGGTGGCGAGCGACTTGGTCTTGTGCGGGTTTGGGAGTGAGTTGGTCAGAGACTTGGTGAGATGCTGGGTCCTTAAGTTGAACAGAGCTGCCCATAGGACCTTCTCCAGAACAATCCACCGGGTTCAGGTCAGAATTGGTTCTGGTTCCCGCATCTTGCTGCCCTATCATCTCTTCCAGAGCTCTAACGTCCTCTAAGTATTCTTCCTCATCTACAAACTCAATCTCCTCCACTTTCCGCAACAACAACTCTGCTCTGACCCCGGCTTCAACAATCTGATCAAAAATCGGCAATTTTTTCAAATTTCTTTTGATCAAAATACACCCTGGGGTGTCTCCATTGGCATCTATAAGACACCAGCCAGCTCCATACTCAAGCAATAACGCTACCATTTTGGAGACAATTTTCACTTCAGTTTCATCACAAGATTGTGGAATATTGGCACAAATTAGATGAAGAGGAGTAGTGGTGGAGGTGGGTTCTTCATTTTCAATGCCATTTTCAAAATTAAATGCTTCTTCAACGGTATAAGTGGAGGGAATTCCGCTCTTCAAGTAGAACTGAAGCTTAGTGACATAATCATCAGTAATGGGTAGATTTTTGAATTTACACAAATCGTGAAGATCTGTCATGATTGTGAATGAGAATTAGAGATCGGAAGAAGAATAAATAAGCAAAAATGAACAAAATGGTGAATCGAACCAACTTTTTTTGGTGTCTATTTCAGACAGTGAACGTTGTCTACCATGATCTTTACGAACTGTGAGATGAGTTTGTCGCAGAGACGGCTCATCCCAAAAGAGGTCTCGCGGAGGAAGAAGAAAACGAAGACGAAAAAAGGAAAGCTGGTAGGGGACTTTCTCACTAAACTGCAGGATTGTAGCGGTAAAGTGCGCTGAAATTTGTACGGTATTTTGACAATTCCCTCCGCTTTCACTCCCCCAGGTCCCATCTGCAATGAGAACAGTTAAGTGGAGTGAAATCATCTGGCCACATAAACTTTCATTCCATTTCTCTCTGACAAGTAACCGCCTACAGTACCTATGAGAAATTATTCTTGTAGACTAATAGAAAATACGTTGAGATATTGCAAAAAAAAATTGTCCACAGCTGTATTTTACAAAGATGATGTCTGCATAGCTTCTGGTACCGTCTAATGGCTTCCCTAAAGCGAGAAACAACGAAAAGTTCAACCCAAATTTCATATAATCACATGACCGTTATCACCGGGTCACACACACACCACAAAGAATATCACGTGACTTTACCCAAAGCTTAATTTCCAAGATTGTTATTCCAACAACTCGTAAATAAAAATCACGCATTTTTCTATGCATAGCTCACATCCCTACATGGCTGCCTCAAAAAGTATCACAAAGCAGATTTAGGGTAATAATTATGCAACATTTTGGGAACTATATGCGCGCCCATCTGCAAAATCATACGATCGAGTCAGGCAGTACTAAAAATTTTTGAACTACCAAATCATTTAGGGCCCAATATATCTCATTTAGATGTGGTTGGATCAAAATTCAACCAGTTGATGTTTGGATTTCTTTAAAAAATGTCGTTTAGAATAAACGATTATAATGCATATTTGGGAACCTTATATGATAAGAATGGGACTGACTATGGTAGCGAAGGAGAGGAGATGCTGCTAGGAGGTCAAGAACACCAGCAACAGCAGCAACTGCAACTGCAACAACTGCAACAACACCACCAACAACAACTGCAACTACTGCCCGGCCAAAGACAGAATTTTCGAATGAATGATTCAAATGAACAGCAGAACCAACAGAAATCTCTCTCACAATATGATCTGCAATTGCTGCAACGAATGAATGATGAAGCGAAGTTAGACCTGGGACCGTCGTCGTCGTCTTCATCTCGAGCCCTCCACTCAGTTCCTCTAGAACATAATAACGATCACGATCCGCATGATACCACCACATCTTCCATTTCTCGTCCCAACCAAAACTTCCCAGTTGATTTTGACTTTGGTTTACTTCCTCCTTCAGTTCTTCTTTCTCCTAATAATTCCACTAGTACTGAATTTGCCCTCGAAGGAATCCTACCAGATCAAAATTTTGATTTATTCAGTGGAGGAACTGGATCTCATGAACGTTCGGTGAAGATTGAACCAATGTCACCAGGAATCAGTAGAAATACAACTTCGTCTCAGAGTTCTGATCAACAATTTGAAGTGCAAAGTACTAATCGTCACAATTACCCGCTACCAACCCCACTGTTAACTGGTCTATTGAGACACCAGACCAATTCCAATGCCAATAACATGAATGAGAAATACAATCTCATGTTAAGCAACCCTAAAATCAAATCATCACATAATATTATCGAGCAGAGGTATAGAAATAAGATTAATGATCGGTTTTCGACCCTTCAAAGGGCGGTTCCTACATTGAGAGTAGCTGCTAGGAGACAAAGCAGGAGAGTAGGAGGAGGAGGAACAGGAGGAGATGAAGATGGTGGAGGAGGAGCAGGAGCAATGGAAGAGGACGAAGAATACGAAGAATATGGTAACTCTGCAACAAACGACAATGACAATTCAGACGAAATAGATTTGGAAGGACTCGAGCCCGCTAGGAAGCTAAGCAAGAGTACAATTTTATCGAAATCGGTGGAATACATCAAGTTCTTGGAGACCAAAAACAATCGATTAAGAATGCAACAAGAGGAGCTTTTAGAGAAGGCTCGAATGATGGGAATACCAATAGACGAAGACGATTTGTGTATCAATTAAGACGAATTGAAGGACGCTCCAATTCAGAGTTGAGGCATTAAACAAGACCAACCAGATCAGCCAGGCGAACCAGACCAACCACACGGAGCCACACGGAACCAAACCAAGACAAATTACGAAAGGAAAATGATTATTAGGACGATACTATTTTATTTAAAGAGATTAGCAGCAAAAGGGGGAAGTGCGTGAGTCCGCAGGGCTAGCCCGTAGGGACTACCCAGTAGGACCCAGTACCACTCAGTACCGCCATCTACCACTCAGCACCTCCCTCTGCTTCTGGCTATACTGCATTGAAATTCTTCTGTGCTAGTATGGGCTCTCCTGGGCTACACAGAACCGCACTGTTATACACTATGTCACACTGTTTACACCGTACTAAATGGCCGCTAATTTGTGCTGCCTTGTACCATGTACGAATTGCTGCCACTCAGTACTTCTTATATATAATAAACTCATATTTGCTCATGAATTCGAAGAAATGTAGACACGATTCATGGGGGACGACTCCATGAAGGTATACTTTGATAGAGTACAGATACCGAGGTGGATGTACTGGCTGTACTGATGTTGGAGTGAAGGGCTGCACCTGAGCCCTAATTCCAGCGTATCCCTAGCGCGCGCTCCGGTACTCCTACCCTCTCCACGAGAGAGCCCCTTCTATGAAATGACATTCAGAAGCGAACCAATCTTAAGGGGAAAATTAAGACGCTCCGCTGGCCGCAGCTCGCGGAGAGCCACTGTGTGGGTGCCTGGCTCGCTTCGCTCGGGGTTGAGAATTTCCGTAGGGAACAGCTCTCCGCAGGAGTCTCCATGAAATGGCCCGAGCGGAGCGGAACGGGTTCTCCCCAGGAACAGAAATTGGGGTGCCTTGACGCTCCGCTGGCCGCTAGTCGCGGAGAGCAACTGCGTGGAGTCAAAGCCCGAAAAGTTTAATTTCAAGGTAAGGGGAAACGGCTGCAAAGTGCCTAAAGTGTCAATCTTATTTGCGCTTGGTTGTGGGTTTGTCACATTTGGGATCAAATGGCCCCCGTATGAGCTGTCTTGTACCATATTCGAAGCATATTATTGGACAATATGGAACAACCCCCACGTCAAACCGTACCAATGCAACGTCCCGTTCATCAGCTAATAAATGGCCAGATTTTTGACAGCAGGTGCTCGATAAAATATTCTGGTTTCACAATTGCATGCAGGAGTCTCTTGTAAATCTTTGGGTATGCACATCAAGAATGGGGAGCTGTTTCTGTAGGAACCAAGGGTTTAAAAAACGATAAGTTGATACTTTAAGAATATGACCATGTAGTAATAGTTTGAAAATACATAGGACATACTTCAAAACAGAGTATTGAGTAAGAATAGGGAAGGTAATCTTAAAGAATCATCGTTTGGGAATGCCAACCCGCTTGCAGCTATTCTCGATGATTCTCTTTGTTCTGTAGAGATATATGCAGGAGAATACAGCAATATTCATGGTTTGCAGAGGCTCCAGATTGTTTTAAGATATACCATTGATCTTCCACAGAGTATTTATTCTTCCATTATTCAGCAATTTAGTAGGATGCAATTCTCATTTGGTGATAGTTGGATATACGTACATAAGTATTTTTATTAAAACAAGTTTCTATCTTTTCTGTTTGTATCTTTCTTCTCTGTCTTCCACTTATGCCCCAGAACTCATTGACCCACTTAATTTTTCACTGATGTGCACTCCCACTCTGTATTCTCTCTTACTTGCGCTCGTACGCGTTGAACTTGGACTCATCTCTACGCTCGCTCACACACGCTCACCGCCGCTCACCGTCGCTCACCATCTCTCACCATCGCTCACCTCAACTCTCGCAATCACCCATCTCCAGATTTGCTCGCTGTCGCGCACCACCATCCACCATCGCCCAAGGTCGCTCCCCATCGAACGGACTTCTCTGAGCCCTCAGAAACCTCACCACCATGGCATGGTGCCACCAGCAAACGACAAAATCGCGTAGTATACGCTATACGAGGTAAACGATATAAACAGACGCTTATTCATCATTCTTCCAATTGGTATATATAAGACAACTCTATCAGTTAGCAACCCGAACCATAGTTGTCCCACCCTTTTCTTTGCTAAGAAATATCAATCTCATTGTATCTGTTGTTTTATAGATACTAGTCCTTCCAGTTCTTTATTGCTCTGGTTTGTTCATAACTTACGTCGCGGGTTTTCGTGTCAGTTTTCACTTTTTTTTAGTTGCAATTTCTCGCTACTTTTAGGACATCGTTGGTGCTTTCTCAGCTAATCTGTTAGTGGAGATTCAATAAACGTTAGCGAATTTCTCACCATTTTTATTTTTTTTTTTGGTTATCAGACGATATCAAATCTCACCAAATTGATTCAAGAAAGTACAAGTTTTTGTTTTTTTTTCTTTTCTTGGAGATTGTTTTCATTGTTGAACTATCATCGTTTGTTCTTTCTGATTCAGACCTTGTCACTCTCTCTTTGTGATAATGGCTTTAGCTGATCTTGCAGTCGCTGCTTACAACTTGTTCACAAGTCTTACGCTCGTTCAACAAGTTGCACTCATTCTATTGACTCCAATAGCATACAACATACTATGGCAACTCTACTACTCTACTCGCAAAGATAGAGTTCCTCTTGTTTTTTATTGGATCCCTTGGGTTGGTTCAGCTATTCCTTATGGAATGCAACCTTACGATTTCTTTGAACTGTGTCGTGAAAAATATGGCGACATCTTTGCTTTCGTCTTACTTGGTAGAGTAATGACAGTTTATTTGGGCCCAAAGGGTCATGAATTTGTTTTGAATTCAAAATTGGCGGATGTTTCTGCCGAAGACGCTTACAAGCATCTTACTACTCCTGTTTTTGGTAATGGAGTCATTTATGATTGCTCCAATGCTCGTTTAATGGAACAAAAGAAGTTTGCTAAGACTGCTCTTACTAAAGATTCTTTCATCAATTATGTGCCAAAGATTCGTGAAGAAGTGCTTAATTATTTCAAAGATTCTAAAGATTTTGATATGACCCATAAGGATTCAGGAGTCGCCAATGTTATGAAAACCCAACCAGAAATCACCATTTTCACTGCTTCTCGTTCTTTAATGGGTGATGATATGAGAAAGTTATTCGATGCATCATTTGCTCAATTATATTCGGATTTAGACAAAGGGTTCACTCCAATAAATTTTGTATTTCCTCATTTACCACTTCCTCAATATACTAAACGTGATAACGCTCAAAAGAAAATCTCTGGTACTTATATGAAACTTATCAATCAAAGAAGAAAATCTGGTGATATCGTACCTACTCGTGATCTTATTGATGCATTAATGAGTCAATCGACTTATAAAGATGGAGTTAAAATGACCGATCAAGAAATTGCAAATTTACTTATTGGTGTATTAATGGGTGGTCAACATACTTCTGCTGCCACTTCTGCTTGGTTCCTTTTACATTTAGCAGAATATCCTGAACTTCAAGAAGAATTGTATAAAGAAGTTATGTCAGTATTAGCTCCAAAGGGAGGTAAATTAGAAGATTTAGCTTATGAAGACTTACAGAAATTACCATTGATCAATAATACTATTAAGGAAACTTTGAGATTACATATGCCATTACATTCAATTTTCAGAAAAGTTATGAGACCTTTAGTAATTCCAAATACTGAATATGTTGTACCTACTGGCCATCATGTGTTAGTGAGTCCTGGTTATGCTCAAATGAGCGACAGATACTTCCCTAACGCTGCTAAGTTTGATCCTCGTAGATGGGAAACTGTTAATGTACCTGGTACTGCAACCCCTGATGATGATACTATTGATTATGGATTTGGTGCCGTTTCCAAAGGAGTATCTTCTCCTTACCTCCCATTTGGTGGTGGAAGACATCGTTGCATTGGAGAACAATTTGCATATGTTCAGTTGGCTACCATTTTATCAACATTTGTTTATAATTTGAGATGGAAATTTGAAGATGGAAGAAAAGTTCCTGATGTTGACTATACCAGTATGGTGACGTTACCATCGGAACCAGCAGAGATAATTTGGGAAAAGAGAGAAAGCTGTGTTTTTTGAAAAGAAGTAAAAGCTCAACGATGTACTTGAGTTCATGTTAATATTCAATAGACCATATTATGTCATGCTATGTTATGTTTGATTGTAGAAGTGCTTTGTCATCTGAAGTAAAGAGTTGCAATGGAGATGTGCAGTGATCTTGATAGACAATCAAGGTGCTGTAGCTTATTTCTATAACTCTTAGCGAATCAGGTAATTGCTTTCTTTAACAGCGGGCCCGTCAACTTCTTATAATCTCTTTTAACGGCTCTTGCTGTGCCACTGGTTGAGGCTCTTGTTGTTCCACTAGTTCGGTTACATATGAATTCTGAGAATTGACTAAAGATATCAGCCGGGTTGTCATCGTGCGTATGAACTGGCTTCAAGTGCTTATGAATGATTGGGGTCTTTATTGATTTGCCTTTACTATTGCAAAGAATGTACGCATCTTTACCCAAGACTCGTTGAATTTGGAACGGGCCAACGTATAATGGATCAGTTATACGTTTTCTTCTGTTTAGCTTGTAGACCCACATTCCTTTAAAATGTAGACGTGGTTTAGGATGCAACATTCCAACTACTTGCATGATGGCTCTTTGTCGTACCACAAGTTGGGAGAGTAGTTTGTCTTGCTTTAGAGTATCTAACTCATACAATGGAATCAGTAGCAATTGGCTTCTTTCATCTTCAACAATAGATTTGGTACGCAGAAAGTTATAAGAATACAAGTTGATTCTGTTCAAACGACCATCACTATTCAAGGATAAGGCACTGTCAAGTATTTGCTGCTTTATTAGCGATCTAACACCACTCATAGGGAGAAGACCTGTTCTTTTCTTTAATTTGTGAATCGCAATAGAATTTTTCTCTGTAGCCTTTGATTTTACATTATTGAATGGTGTTGTGTTGGTTTCTCGATTGGAATTTTGGTAACCCTTTACTAGCATGAAACCGCAGAAAATGGGCCAAGGTACTATCTCTACTTTGTCCAATACATTTAGTATCTGATCCCGGTAGGCTCCAATCACTTCTCCATGAAGGTATGTTGTCACGAGCGACCCCCATAAGTTATAAGGACATCGAGCTACTTGGAATCTCAACTGGAATATTTTCAATTTACTTGAGATTTCTGGATCTCGAAAAGAATAAATGTCTAGATACCCTCTTGGTTTAAGTTGAGTGTAATCATTATTTGGCTCCAAAGATGGTTCACGATCAATGATCCATGGGTAGACCTTTTTTATGGTATCTAGAGCAGATTGTCTGGTTGGTTCAATTGCTGATGGAGTTGGAATTGAGGCACTGCCATTGGGGGAAGCAAAGTTTGAACTGACTTCTCTAGTCTTTTCGGTGTTTCCTCGTGTAGTGTTTACTTGTGCAATGTTTCCTTGTGCATTATAACTTCTTGCTGTACCATCTCTTGTTGTGTCACCTCGTGTAGTTTCACCTCGTGTAGTTTCACCTCTTGTAGAGTCACGTCTGACTGTATCACTTGCTGTTGTTCCTCTAGTAGTGTCACCTCTTGCAGTGTCGTCTCTTACCCTGCTATCTCGTACCGTACTATCTCGTACTGTATTCTCTCTACTAGTGAGAATTACCCCGTTACCCAGAAGAATCTCAGCTTTTGTTTTCAGCTGCTTAATCTTTAGACTTTCTGCATCAGTCTTAAACAGTTGCCTTACACTTTTTAGATTTGCCCTAATCCCAGAATATGTGGCCCTTATAGTTGCAACCACATTTCTAGGGTGCTGCTTGTTACTATCTAATTTGTCTACAATATTTTGCATTGTCTTTGATTCTGGATACAAGAAATACCTTTTACTTTAGTGAAAAAAAATGAAGAGGAGAGTGATTGGAGACATGTTAATCATCTTGTCTGTGAAATTGGTGTCTTCGTTTGTGATTTTGCAGCTAAAAATGTTTGGAACCAACTTTGGCACCAGACGCTGTGCAGCCCACTAAAATGAGACTTACTCTGCAAATTTCTTGCCATTCTGGGCAGTCGAAGCTCACCGTTGAAGCTTAGTTCAGAGCATCTATGTGCAGTTCACACTGTCATCTTTGTATTGCAACTAAACCCTAGCAATAACTCAAGGACAAGTATCAAAACTCCACCAAAAATTAACTTGAACATTCCAACTCTTCTTCGTTCCATATTTGAAATACACAAGAAGCTTTCCATACTTTTTTGACCCTTCTTTTGGTCTGTCCTGACCCCCTAAATCAACTGACCTAAGCGTCCTGCATATAGACTATAATGTCTATGTCTCTCAGAGCACCCCACACGCCAACGAGCTCAACGGGGCAGTTGGCTGGGGGCAGATCACCGGGGAAGCGAGCGGATCTGAGATCCCAGTCAGCCCAGAACCCCGCGAGGCTATTGAGCCGCTAGGTGCCACATCTCGCGCCAAAGAATTTCCACTACCCGCTTGATACTCTTTGTGCAGTCCGTCGGTTTATGATGATTCACAAACTTTCTCGACGACTAGTCACCAAAAACCTCAAAACACAAACTCTGAGAACCACCCTCAGGTCTACCACTCCCTCCAGTTATTTCAGTTGAAAAGCTTCCACAAAATGTCCAGAGAGTTTTCCTTGAAGGTTCCAGCATCATCGGCCAACATAGGACCAGGATTTGATGTACTTGGTATTGGGTTGAACTTATATTTAGAGATCAAAGTCAAGATAGATCCATCAAAAGATACATCCACAGATCCATTTAACGTTCAAATTACTTATGAAGGTGAAGGAGCTGAAGGAGTTCCATTGAATTCAGGTAAGAATCTTGTTACCAAGACTGCTCTTTACCTATTGAGATGCAATAATATCGCCAAATTCCCAAACGGGACTCACATTCATGTAATTAATCCAATCCCACTTGGTAGAGGATTAGGATCATCAGGTGCTGCTATAGTTGGAGGAATAATGCTTGGCAATGAAATAGGTCAATTCAACTTTTCTAGACAACGAATGCTTGATTATTGTCTTTTAATTGAAAGACATCCTGATAATATTGCCGCTGCTATGTTGGGAGGATTTGTTGGTTCATATCTAAATGAGTTATCAGAAGAAGAAACTCATGCTAAAAATGTCGATTTGGAATATATTTTACCAAATCATGGAATTACTGAAGCTTCTAGAATTGTTATTGTTCCTCCTCCTAACAATATTGGACAATATCTTCAATATAATTGGTGTAAACTGATTAAATGTATCACGATAATACCCAATTTTGAATTATCTACTGATAAAGCAAGAGCAGTTTTACCTGAATCTTATACAAAACCAGATATTGTATATAATTTACAGAGATTGGCAGTACTTACCACTGCTCTAACTCAGGAAAAGCCCAATCATAAACTCATTTATGAGGCTATGAAGGATAAGATTCACCAACCTTATAGAGCCACTCTTATACCAGGACTTGTGAAAGTGTTGAGTAGTATCACTCCAGATTCTCATCCTGGCTCCTGTGGGATATGTTTATCTGGTGCAGGTCCTACAATCCTTTGTTTGGCAACTGATAATTTCGAAACTATTGCCAATGATATCATTGAGATCTTTAAGCAAGAGAATGTTGACTGTAGTTGGAAGTTATTAGATTTGGCTTACGATGGAGCTACGATAGAGAGGGTGAAGTAGTTGGAGATGATTCTGGAAAGAGAGGAGAATCACGGTGGACGTTGACCGTAGCAGGATATCATTAGAGAGAGAGAGAGAGAGAGAGAGAGATAGAGAGAGATAGAGAGATAGAGAGAGATAGAGAGAGAGATAGAGAGAGAGGGCAACGGGCGAGAGAATCGAGCGAAAGTTCAGAAAAAGTTCATAAAAAGTTTGTAAGAGCGCCAGGGATAAGGGCCAAAAGTGGGCCCGCAAACCTGCGAACCAACGAATTAGCGAGTCAACAGAACCACCAAACAACCAAACAAGCTTGCCATGCTCTCCCAATTTTTTTTATTTTGTAAAAATGTCAACCTACACTAAATAGACCCAGGTATAAGCCCAGAAGGGTGCCTGATATCATATACATACATAGAATACATCATCAAAACTAGTAATTGTGAGTAAGATATGGGAGAGTCATCATCCTCTCCTCTGCTCACATGACTCTTCACGTGGATGCTACTCTTCTTTTTCTCAAAGCAATGGCGGATCAAATCTTCACATTTCTTCAAACCTCTAACCTTTTCAATTTCGTTTGGCCACCGAACAACACTAACTTCCCCATAATTGCAATGCTCCGGACTAGATCTTGTGTCCAAGGGACCATGAAGAGGTTTCAAAGACCATTTTCTCTGACTCCAAGTTTCAACAATAAGTTGATCCCATTCACTAATCCTAACATAGAAATGACAACTCTTGCCAATGGAATGAGAGTGATCACCGACTCTACTCCCGGACATTTTGCTGCTTTAGGAG
This sequence comes from Chernovozyma sophiae-reginae, assembly GCA_030564725.1. NCBI lineage: Eukaryota > Fungi > Ascomycota > Pichiomycetes > Serinales > Debaryomycetaceae > Chernovozyma > Chernovozyma sophiae-reginae. The sequence continues at coordinate 15,856 of JAKTYG010000176.1, forward strand.
CCTATGTTGATGCGGGTTCGAGATATGAAAATGCTAACAAACCTGGACTTTCTCACATATATGATAGATTAGCCTGGAAGTCAACCGAGAAGTATTCCGGAATTGAAATGATGGAAAATCTTGCCAAAGTTGGAGGAAACTACATTTGTTCTTCACAAAGAGAGTCTATGCTTTATCAAGCTTCAGTATTTAATAACGATGTAGATAGGATGTTTGATTATATGGCGCAAACGGTACGTAAACCACAAGTTACTGACCAAGAGTTCTATGAAACATTACAAACGGTGAGTTTTGAAGTTTCTGGACTTCATGAAAAGCCTGAAGTATATCTACCAGAAGTGTTGCATTCAACTGCTTATAAAGATAACACTTTAGGGATACCACTTTTCTGTCCATTAGAAAGAATTCCCGAGATTACTCGCGATGATATCTTGTCATATCATGAACGTTTCTACCAACCTCAGAATGTTGTAGTTGCAATGGTTGGAGTATCGCACACCCATGCGGTTCAATTGGCATTGGAACAATTTGGTGATTGGCAATCAGTTTCAAATCAACGTCCAAGTTTAGGAGTTGTCAATTATACTGGAGGTGAATCAAATTTGCCGTTCAAGTCTCCCATAACCGAAAACTTACCAGAACTTTATCATATGCAAATCGGATTTGAAACCACTGGTTTATTAGACGATGACTTGTATGCTTTAGCAACGCTTCAGAAGTTACTAGGAGGAGGATCTTCGTTCTCAGCTGGTGGACCTGGGAAGGGAATGTTCTCTAGACTCTTCACAAGAGTTTTGAATAGGTATGGATTCGTTGAGAATTGTATGGCATTCAATCATTCATATATTAATTCTGGATTATTTGGAGTTACTATTTCATGTTCTCCACAATATGGGAATCTGATGCCTCAAATTGTCTGTCAAGAATTATCGGATCTTCTTGTTAAAGAGTCAAATAATGGAGGTATCAAAGAAGAAGAGCTCAAAAGAGCCAAGAATCAGTTAATTAGTTCTTTACTTATGAACGTTGAAAGTAAACTATCTGCTCTTGAAGATTTAGGCAGACAGATTCAATGTCAAGGAAAATTGACTACCGTTGAAGATATGATTGCTAAGATTGAAAAATTGAGTGTGAGGGATGTTAGAAAAGTTGCTGAGAAGGTGCTTACTGGTAAGGTAGTCACGAAGGGAAACAGTTCAGGCTTACCAACTGTTGTAACACAAGGACACATGGAAGTTATTGGGGATGTTCAAGAAATTATTTCCTACTTTGGGTTAGGAAAGCAATAGAGAAGATGAGAGGAGAGTTGTCCTTGAGGATTATTTAGAGAAAGGATGCGAGAAGGTTGTATTGGCGTACTTGGGGGTCAACAGCGACGAATTATAGAGAACAGAGAAGGTACGAGAGAGAACAGAGGAGGTGCGAGAAAGAACAGAGGAGGTGCACTGGAGAACTTCCAGTGGAAGATGAAAAGGAATCGTTAAAGCGACGAGTAGTCCAACACAACCGCCAACTTCTCCCTCTCCCTCTCCCTCTCCCTCTCCCTCTTCCTCTTCGTCCTCCTCTTCATCCTCCTGCTCATCCCCCCTCATCCCCCTCCTCCTCTAACTATCTTTCAGCATTCAAATATATATAAACTAGAGATATAAATACCCTTATACACATTTAGATCTCAACTCAAATCCATTTAACAACCCTAGTAAGATTGTATCTGGATATCCGATCTCGAACTTAGATCCCTATTCTTGAACGGAGCTCTAGTACTTGCTTCTCAAGCACTAATGTACTCTCTTTCAACTCTGAAATTTCTCTCTGGGAAGCTTTTAATGCTAATTCTTTGTCCAGATTCTCATTATGAAGTATATCAATGGTACTCTTGTAATGATTGAATTTATTCTGGTAGTCAAAATTCTCATCGTTATATTTCTTTGCAAGTTGCGACTCGTTTTGAACTCTAATTTCCAACTTCTTTAACTCTTTCTCTAAAGATGAAATCTTCTTTGAAGACTCATGATTTTGTCCTAATGATCGGTCTAATTCATTAGTAAGATCATTAACTTTTGTTTCCCAATATTTCAATTGCTCGTTACTATAAAGCTTCTCTTCAAGTATTTGCACTTTCGTATTTAGTTGTTCATTCACCTTCTTAAGGGAGTCATTTTCTTCTGTGGTAACTAATAGTTCTTTCTTCAATTTCAGATAATCTTGAATATCATTTGAAGTAGAAACTCTTGATTGGTTTAATTCGGCCCTAATGTTGGTCGATTCTTGACGTTGATGATCTAAATGTTCCCTAAGTATTGACATATCTGATTCTGTTTGAGATAACTTTGAGACGGTATCTTCATGAGTAAGGGTCAATTTATGAATATCTTCCTCTAACTTATCCTTTTCTTGTAGTAAGCTATCCTTTTGTTCGGTTAATTCTTTGACAAGTTCTTTGAGATTCGTAACTTGTTTAGTAAAATTATTTATCTTTCTTTCATTTAGGGCCCTTTCATTTTCTAAGTTTCGTACTTTATTGGTTAAATCTTTAGACAATTTTTCCATGTTTTCTGATTTGATTATCTCTTCTTTCAATTCTTGGTCTACTGATGCTTTCAAACTTATAAGTTCTTCAAGATCCAATTGGAATTTTTTGTTATCTTTAATAAGGGCGGTCTCACTTTGCAATTTGAAGTTCAAATCTTTGTTTAAATCTTGAATTTCCTCCTTTAATTTCTGTTGATTTTCAACATTTTCGTAGTTATTGGTAAAGTAGTTGATCTTATCGTTCATCGACTCGATCTGGCCCTGCTTCTGTCTTATTTCAAACTCCTTGTCCTTAATGACACTTTCCAATTGATTGTTATCCTTCCGGAGTTCCTTTATCAATATTTGAGTTGCTCTGGATTCTTCTCGTATAAGATTTAGTTGATTCTTAACTTCACTTAATTCCTTTGTGGCTGCTTGTTCATGTCTTTTGGAAATGTTAACAGCTGATTCGGCAAGCTCTAATTTGCAATAATATTCATCTGCTCGTCTCTTATAGAGTTCAAGGTTTGAACTTAGTTCTGAATTTTGATCCTTCAAACTGTCATGCCTTACCGTTAATTTTGCTACCTGATTCTCATAATCTGTCACCGAAGACCTAAATGTTTGCTTCTTCACTTCATACAATTCATCTTCGGACTCTTTAAGTAAATGCTTAAGACGTAAGATTTCACTTTTAGAAACTGTCAATTCATCTGAGATAGATTTCAAAGTCTTGGTAACGTCTTGATAAATCTTAACAAAATCTTGATTGGCATTATTTAAAGTCTTATTAATATGTGAGCTGCGGCCAAAACTTTCACTCTTAGCAAGTCTCTTCGGAGATTCTGCTGCAGCAAATAGCTGTTCAAACTTATTCTCAAGTTCATGAAGTTGTTGCTGTGATTCCTGAAATTGTTTTTGATAATCATTAGAAGTATTTAAGCCTCGACTTGATTGCAACTTGTTCAATTTCTTTTGAAGTTCAATCGCATATGTTTCCGCTCTTTGGGCATTACCTTCTTCTTGTTGTAACCTAATCTTGAATTGTTCTATTTCATTCATTAACTCCTTGACCCCATTGCTACTCTCTTCTCCTAATGCCAACGATCTTCGATTATTTGCCTGTATGGATCTATTATTAATGCCATTACTTCCCGAAGGAGATGAGATTCTGGTCTTTAATTGCTTCAACTCTTCAGTTAATTTTTGATTCTCAAACTTTTCTTTACGAAGTGTGGCATTCAGTTCATTGAGTTTAAGTTTCATATTGGCAAATTCATTAACAAAATCAGGGCCCGATGGAGGCAAGTTCTCCTTGTTCTTAATTTCATCATGTTGTTTCTCCAAATCATTTAGCTTATTCTTTAAATTGATTATCTCTGCTGAATACCCCTTGCGGGAGCTCTCAGAGTAGTCATATTCGACTTTTAATTTATTAAATGATTCGGATATAGTTTGTTTTTCAAGTTTAATAGAACTTAATTCGTCTTTCAATAAGTCTAGTTCCGCTAATTTCTTTAATTCCTTTTCATACTTGGATTTGAGCTCAATTTCTCTGTTGGAGAACTGCCTAGAATCGTCATTCAACTTGGCAATTTCTTTGACAAGTTGTGAATTCTTATCCTCAGACATTGAGAGTTGTTTTTCTATTTCCTTGATCTTCAGTTGGTGCTGTGAGAGTTCTGCTTGTGTCATATTCTTGTCTTTAGTAGCATTTTTAAGTTGTGTTTCGTGATCGAAGATTCTGGAAAGCAATTCTCCTATATGAGTCTCTTTCTCTTGAATCGACTTCTTATTAGAAGAACTCTCAATTCGAATTTCAGTGATTTCTTGATTAAGATCTGTGATCTTCGTCTGCAAGGAGTGGATCTCATCTTGAGCAACTTTTGATTTGGATTTCAAAGCTTCATTTTCGATGGATAATTGGGTCTTCTCTCTAGAAATAGTTTCTTTCTCAGATGTCAAAGTATCAGATTTAGAGTTTAAAAGTTCCTGAATTTGGGACTTTTGTTCAAGCAACTTTTCATTTTCAGAAGTTAGAGTTTTAATCTTTTCGTTGTAGTCCTCGATTTGCTTCCTCAATTCTGCAGCAGAGGAATTGGATTCTGCTTTTGAGGTCTCACGTTCCTTAATAAGTTCTTCGATCTTCAGTTCATAGTTTGATTTTTGAGATTGATGTTCTTGAATTGTTCGCTCATGGTTAGTCTTGGTATTAAGTAGCTCCAGTTCATGATCTTTAATCAATCTTTCTAATTCATTCTTGTCGTTCAATTTCTCTGACTTGTAAGTTTTAATTTTTTCGTGAAGTTTCAGAAGTTGTTCTTTTGCTGTTTCATGTTGTCCCTTAGTCTCCTCGAGTGATTTCGAAGTGATTTCGAACTTCGACTTGCTATCTTTTAATTCTCGTTCAATTGTCTCCTTCATGTCTCGAGTTTCAGAGTATTGTTTCTTAATATCGCTCAACTCTAATTTTATTGCATTTAATTTCAAATTAGACTGTTTCTCTTCATTTTTGAATTGATTAATAACTAAATCTCTTTGTTGTAAAACCAGGGTAGTAGAAATGACTTCGTTTTCAAGGTTTGTCATTTGAGATTTGAGTTGCTCATTTTGTTTCTCCAATCCAGATTTCAAATCTTCTATTTCCTTAAGTTTGATATTCAAATTGTTCAAATTTTCATTATCTTTTTTGATTTCAAGTACTTTAATCGAATCTTCCAACAAGGGTTTTATGTTTATGAATAATTCAAACCATAAATTATTGTTAATTGAATCATCGATTGCTTTGAAATGGCGGGCAATGACTTGCGACGCTTGGATTTCTTCAATTTTACTTTTCATTTTACGTCTGGTAGCTTTACCTCTAATGAAACTTTGAAATTGAGTGAAAATGCTCTTCAAATTTAAATCTCTCAACTCTTCTAGTTTTCCCAAGATCCCATTCTTGAAAAATAACTTTGATATTCCAATCTTATAGCTATCAACATCTAAATTAATGTTTTTGATAATCAACTCACTATTGGTCTTCATATTCTTGGTGAATACTTCTTTGATATTTAAGATTGAATATCTGGCAAAGAATTCTTCATAAGTCATCTTATTTGGGTAACCTGCCCTGGCGATTCTAATTCCTTCAAGAACCCCATTGCATCTCAATTGAAGTAAAACCAAATTCTTATCAAATTTATTTGGCTTCTTAGAGAGATTTGGTAATATACATCTGACAAAATGTGGTTCTGTTCTTGTCAATTGTTCCATGAGATTAGATAATTGTTCTTTATGTTTCTGAGATGCTGTCTTCAAACGACTACCACCCCTCTTATTTGCTGTTTCTTTCAATGCTTCCAAATGTTCATCGTGCAAGAATAGCTCTTGAACGAATGGATTTGTAGAACTTGGAAACAATCTTAAAAGACTCTCATTAACCGGATCAGTGTTTTTTTGTAACCAGTTCTCGACGTTATACTCAACTTGGCCAGCATAATGATTTATTATGAACCCACTCTTGTATTTGTTTTGCTGAAATTTATCATTTTGTCCATTACCCCAACTTTCGGCAAGTTTCTCCATAAATGTTTGATCACTGGATTTTGGTACCATACATTCTTCATCTAATATAGATAAGATCCCCATTGGTTTCCTGGTTTCAATTAAATCTATAGTTGGTTGCAAGTCTTGGCCAAAATCAATAAACTCCCATTGTATATCTTCTCTTAAATATTCACTTTGCTCAAGTATAAATGAATGATGATTGAAAAATTGTTGTAATTTTTCATTTGTATAATTAATGCAAAGTTGTTCAAACGAATTCTGTTCGAATATTTCAAACCCTGCAATATCTAATACTCCAATGAACTTGTTTGACTTAGAACCAGTCGTTGAATCTTGCTCCATTTGCAAGTTATCATTAATCTTGTGGATGATATAACGAAATATGCATTCGTATAAATATTTAGCAAAGGCATCAATAGAATATTTCACCGCCGATGCTCTCATAGATTTGGAAACATATTCTTTCCCGGCTTTAACTTTTGGTTTTAAGAAATTATCTGAGAGTTCTTTTTCTTCAACTCCTAATAACTGAGAAATAATTGATATTGGAGAGTTGTTCGTGAAACTGGCTTGCTCTGCTTTAATAGAATTAAAATCTATATTTCCTAAATGTAATATCACTGCAATCATTGAAAAGATATTATTGATTTCATTACTTGAAAATCCAATAATTTGAAATCCTTCAACAAGATTATGGAAGTCTTTTGAATCGTCAACTTTAGATATTTCAGATTGTGAATGTCTTAAGTAATTATATAGTTCAATATTCTTCTCTAGTTGAAGCTCTTTCAAAGTTTTAGAATCAGCTCCTTTCAAAAATTGATAGAACACATGATAATTTCTTTCCTCAGATACTTGATGAACTACTCTTGACTTCTCAAGTAGATAATATTCAATGTTTGCTCCATTTATGTTGCCTTGTTCGGAGACGAAGATTTTGATAAATTTCCCAAATCTGGAAGAATTGTTATTTTTGATTGTCTTAGCATTACCAAAACTTTCCAAGATTGGGTTAGCTTGTAGAATCTTTACATCAATATTATGAGAATGGTTATGGGTTAATGCAGATGAAGATGATGACAGAGTAGATGAAGTAAGGGAGCGACTAGAATCGGCGGTTTCAGAAACTGCGCCATTCGGTAACGCATCAAAGTCTGAAGTTATCGACGACAAGTACTGAATGATTTTTTTTGTATTTTCAGTCTTTCCAGCCCCAGATTCTCCAGTTACTAGAATTGATTGATCTTTATTATTCTCCAATAGATTTCTATAAGTTCCTTCAGCGGTGGCAAAAATATGAGGTGGAGGCTTCTCATATTGATGGTTGTGATATTTTCGAAGTGCTGAACTATCGTAGATAGGTAAAGATTTATATGGATTGATTGCCACTAAGAATAATCCCGAATAGGTGTAAATCATATCATCATTATATCGAAGATACAAATTATAAACTACTGAAGGTTCATTCAAATGAGTCAATTCGGCCATGTCATTACATTTATTAAACTTGGAAGGATTACAATTCTCAAGTTTTCCATTAGGAACTATTTTACTATACTCTTGGTTACCTTCAATCACCGTCACTTTACATTGACCATCATCAAGATAATCAGTTACATACCCTTTGCTGAAGAAGTTTTGAGAATCGGGGACCCAAACCCAATTTCTTGAGTCAAACCCATCATCTTCTCCTGACATATTATTGCAGGTTATGGCAATAGTTTTCACTTTAAGAGAAGTGAATGGTCAATGTCTCCTTTAGAGGTTGGGATAATAAATTTGACCCAAACGTAAACAAAGTACGCTTCTTTTTCCACTATAGATCGGTGAAGGTACGACGAATTGTTAGAGTCGATTTTGGGACAAATTCGCATT
>JAKTYG010000177.1:0-23791 GCA_030564725.1 Chernovozyma sophiae-reginae
GAACAGCTCTCCGCAGGAGTCTCCATGAAATGGCCCTAGCGGAGCGGTAGTGGCATGGAGCCGTCTAGTGACAGAAGTGGTCTGAGGTCCAGATTGGAGGATGTATATGCGATCTCAGGTGCGACGAGGTCACTATCACAAGATCAGCAAGCGACCTGTTCGCCCCTAGAACTTCAAACTTCCAAAGTGTGCATGTAGTGCATAAGGCACAAGAATTTCACGAGCTTTGCCAGAGTACAAGGGTATGGGGTTCTTGTTCGGTAGCAGTTCGGCTTCAGTTACAAAATGAACTTCTGAAACGACAGTGACGGTATCTCTAGACCCCTGCTCTCTCTCAGAATTTTTTGCCTGTTCAATCCGAAACAGTTCTCCTACAGAGCCTCCTCCAGCTTGAAACCTTCACTCAGAATTTTTCTGAGTCGTTGTGCATCCGTGCACCCACGAATCGTGTTGGACGCGTCAACCATTTGCTGATCCCAAATCCTCTCACTTAACAAATCGAAAACAACTTTCTTCTCTTTCTCTCATTTTGCCGAACACTTCATTCACTTGCAATCGGTTGGATTACATCAAAACTTTTTTCCCTGCGAAGTTGTTTAAGCATCTGTGAATTCTCAGAGTCTATATCAAGAGTATCTACTGCCATCGTCTAGCTCAATATTATTATTTTTTTTTTTGAGTGTTGTCGTGTAACTCGATTTTTGAAAGCGTAGTGGTCAACTTTAGGAAAAATTTTTGAGTTGTCAAGTGAACGAGAAAGGCAAATTTTGTGAACGTCTTAGAGTTGGTTTGGAAAGTGAATCTGCGATCTAGTCAGAGATTGATTGAGTTGATTCAATCTTAACGTTGTTGTTTGTTTGATTGCACTTATTGATTTGGTGGTGTTTGTACGTCGTTGAGATCACATAACCATTCACAGTTGACAACAATTTTGAATCTTTTTTATTTTTTTTTGCTTTAAAATTCTTGAATTTTGGTTTTCTTGATCTGATCAAAACTTATTGAATTTGTACCCATTGAAGTGATTTACGTAGCCAGAAAGGAAAAAGGAAACAGTTCTTAACAATCATTTCATCAATATTCAAATCATCCTACCATGGTATCTCAATATGAAGTGGGAACCAAATGTTGGTATCCAGATCAAACTGAAGGATGGATCGGTGTTTCGGTCTCCAGTAATTCAAAACAAGGAGATAAGTATTTTCTTGAATTTACCGCCGATTCGGACTCTTCAAAGACTTTTAAACTTGAGACAACTGAATTAAATGAAGATAACTCCAAATTGCCTCCTTTAAGAAATCCTCCAATTTTGGAAGCAGCAGAAGATTTAACATCTTTATCATATCTCAATGAACCTGCAGTATTACATGCAATTAAATTAAGATACTCTCAATTAAATATCTATACATATTCAGGAATTGTTCTTATTGCAACGAATCCTTTCCAAAGAATTGATCAATTATATTCTTCAGATATAATTCAAGCCTATTCTGGTAAAAGAAGAGAAGAACTGGATCCCCATTTATTTGCTATAGCAGAAGATGCTTACCGTTGTATGAAAATCGATGGTAGTAATCAAACTATAGTTGTTAGTGGAGAATCTGGGGCTGGTAAAACTGTCAGTGCTAAATATATTATGAGATATTTTGCCTCTGTTGAGGCACCTGATGTTGAATCAGTTGATAAATCGTCATCTTCTTCTTCTTCTTCTTCTTCTGCTTCTCCTTCAAATAATCATAAGCATGATATGTCCGAAGTTGAAAAACAAATATTAGCAACTAATCCGATTATGGAAGCATTTGGTAACGCTAAAACTACAAGAAATGACAATTCTTCAAGATTTGGTAAATATTTGGAAATATTGTTTGATAAAAATACTTCTATTATCGGTGCTAGAATTAGAACTTATTTACTAGAAAGATCAAGGTTAGTATTTCAACCTTTAACTGAAAGAAATTATCATATTTTTTATCAAATATTGGCAGGAATGGATCCAGAACAGAAACAAATTCTTGGATTAGAAAATGCTGAAGATTATAAATACACCAATCAAGGTGGTAGTTCTAAAATTGAAGGATTAGATGATTCAAAAGAATTTGAAATTACAAGAGATGCTCTTTCATTAATAGGAATAGATGAATCTAAGCAATTTGAGATTTATAAGATTCTTGCAGCTTTACTTCATATAGGAAATATTGAAATTGCAGCAACCAGAAATGATGCACATTTATCATCAGAAGACCCAAATCTTGTTAAAGCATGTGAATTATTAGGAATAGATGCAAACAATTTTAGTAAATGGTGTGTTAAGAAGCAAATTGTTACAAGATCAGAAAAAATTATTAGTAACCTTAACCATAAGCAAGCTATAGTTGCAAGAGATTCATTTTCTAAATATATCTACTCGGCGGTTTTTGATTGGTTAGTGAATTATGTCAATAATGATTTATGTCCACCATCAGTTGAAGAAAATATAAAATCTTTTATTGGTGTTCTTGATATTTATGGGTTTGAACATTTTGAAAAGAACTCTTTTGAACAATTTTGTATCAATTATGCTAATGAAAAATTGCAACAAGAATTCAATCAACATGTATTCAAATTGGAACAAGAAGAATATATTAAGGAAGAAATTGAATGGTCTTTCATTGATTTTGCTGATAATCAACCATGTATTAACTTAATTGAAAACAGATTGGGGATCTTAAGTTTATTGGATGAAGAATCAAGATTACCATCTGGTAATGATCAATCATGGATTGAGAAAATGTATCAAACTTTAGATAAAGAACCAACCAATAAAGTATTCAAGAGGCCAAGGTTTGGACAAACTAAGTTCATTGTTAGTCATTATGCTTTAGATGTTGCTTATGATATGGAAGGCTTTATTGAAAAGAATAGAGATACCGTTGGTGAGGGACATTTAGAAGTTATGAAGAATACTACTAATGAATTATTCCAAGAAGTTTTAGCAATTATAGATAAGAATGTTTTGGAATTAGAATCTAAATCTGGTACATCTACCACAAACTCTTCCTCGGCCTCAATAAATAAAATAAAACCAATGGCGACTAAGAAGCCAACTTTAGGGAATATGTTCAAGAATTCTCTTATAGAATTAATGAAAACTATTGATTCTACAAATGTGCATTATATTAGATGTATAAAGCCAAATGAAGTGAAAAAGGCTTGGGAATTTGATTCATTAATGGTTTTAAGTCAATTAAGAGCTTGTGGTGTGTTAGAAACTATTCGTATATCATGTGCTGGATTTCCCCTGAGATGGACATATGCTGAATTTGCTGACAGATATCACATTCTTGTTTCTTCTAACTTATGGTTAAAAGTTATGAGTGATAGTTCTACAACTCCTGATCAAGTAAGTGATTTATGTAATAAGATATTGGAAATAACTATCGATGACAAAATGAAATATCAATTAGGGAACACGAAGATATTCTTTAAAGCAGGTATGTTGGCTCATTTTGAGAAATTACGTGGTGACAAATTATTTGCTTCTGCAGTTATGATCCAAAAGAATATGAGAAAAGTTTTCTATAGAAAGCAGTATTTACAAATTCGTAAATCTCATATTGAATTACAATCGCTTATTAGAGGTTTTGCGGTAAGGTCAAGAGTTCAAAAGGAAAGAGAAGTCGGAGCAGCTACTCAAATTCAAAACTTAATCAGAAGTTATCTTGCTCGTAAACAATTGAAAGAAATTTTAGATTCTGTTACAACTCTTCAAAGACATATCAGAGGATTACAAGCAAGAAGAAATGCTACAGCTTTGAGAACTGAGAAAAGTGCAGTTACTATTCAAAAATCTTGGAAAGGGTATCAAGAAAGAACCAAATTTCAAACTAAGAAGAATGCTACTGTTGTTATTCAATCTACAATTAGAAGAAAATTGGCATATAATCATTTACGTCAATTGAAAGAAGAAGCTAAATCAGTCAATCATCTTCAAGAAGTATCTTATAAATTGGAAAATAAAGTTATTGAATTAACTCAATCTCTTACTTCCAAAATTCAAGAGAATAAAAAATTAATTATTGAGATCACTTCGTTAAAATCTTTATTAGAACAATCTTCAACAGCCCATGAAACTTTGAAAACTCGTGAATTAGAATTTAATCAAAAGTTTGATTCCCAGAATGAAGAACATTTGGCTGAAATTGAGAATTTTAATAAAGAACTTGAATCTATTAAAGGTGAATATGCATCTGCAGAACAAAGAATCGAAGTTTTAATAAAGGAGCAATCCGATTTGAAACTTGAAGTTCAGAAAAATATTGAAGAATTGAATAAACATAGAGATGAATTGATTAAACGTGATACCATTGAAGTTGATCTTAAGAGCCATATTGAACAATTGAAGAATGAATTGTCTAATTTACAGCAACAACAACTGCAACAAAAGTTGGTTAATCCTAAAGTTAGAAATCTTAGCAAGAATCGTCATAGTAGTGCAGCTACATGGAATTCAAATGCACCTTTGGATGCACAATCAAACCGTCCTGTTTCAGTTATTGCAGTTTCAAATGAAGAAGATACTAACATTGATGATATTAATGATGAGTTATTCAGATTATTAAGAGATTCGAGGAAATTACATAAGGAGATAGTTGAAGGATTGTTAAAGGGATTAAAGATTCCTCCCGCAGGAGTTGCAGCCGATTTGACCAGAAAGGAAGTATTATTCCCAGCAAGAATTATCATTATTATTTTAAGTGACATGTGGAGATTAGGACTTACTAAAGAACTGGAAGATTTCCTTGGAGAAGTTTTAGCAGCAATTCAACAAATGGTTGCCAGCTTGAAAGATGATGACGTTATTCCTAATGGAGCGTTTTGGTTATCAAATACTCATGAATTATTTTCCTTTGTTTCTTATGCTCAACAAACAATTATTGCTAATGATACTTTATCACATGAAATGAGTGAAGAAGAATTTGAAGAATATTTAAAATTAGTTGCAGTTGTTAAAGAAGATTTTGAATCATTACTGTACAATATTTATAATATGTGGATGAAGAAAATGGAAAAAGATTTAGAAAGGAAAGCAATCAGTGCGGTTGTATTATCTCAATCATTACCAGGATTTATGGCTCCTGAAGCTTCACCATTTTTGAAAGTATTCAGTCAAGGCATTCAATATAAAATGGATGATATTTTGAGTTTTTTCAACAACGTTTATTGGTCAATGAAGTCGTATTTCATTGAACGAGAAGTAATGAATGAAGTTATTATTGAATTATTAAGATTTGTTGATGCATTATGTTTCAATGATTTAATAATGAGAAGAAACTTTTTGAGTTGGAAAAGAGGATTGCAATTGAATTATAATGTCACAAGATTGGAAGAATGGTGTAAAGGTCATGAAATTCAGGAAGGTTCAGGGTATTTAAGTCACTTGTTACAAGCAGCCAAATTGTTACAATTAAGAAAGGGAACTCCTGAAGATATTGGCATTATTTATGAAATATGTTATTCATTAAAGCCAATTCAAATTCAGAAATTGATCAGTCAATATTATATTGCAGATTATGAAACTCCAATAGCTCCCGATGTTTTACAAGAAGTTGCCAATCGAGTTAAAGAGAGTGACAGTAGTAATAATGATGATTTATTTGAATTGGTATCGACAGAAGGACATTTTGATGACCCATTTAGAACTGTTCATTTAAGACCATTCCTGAGAGTTGAAGCATATGTTCCAGCTTGGTTAAGCTTGCCAATAATCAGAAGAATTGTTGAATTGGTAGCTAAGAATGCTACTGTTCAAGAAAATCGAGCTAATGAACAAGAAGAAGAAGATGATGTTGATGAAGAATATGAAGAAGATGAAGATACTGTGTGAACTATGTATATTAATATATTGTATGAAGAGGATGAAGAAATCTTTTTGATCAAATGATGACTGAGTAAATAAATAAACTTTGAGATGAAGATATGGCTTGGTAAGTTGTAAGGGGGAACACCTGAGGTGGTGGCTGTAGCAGATATTTTCCTGGAGTTGGAGGTTGTAGCAGACATTCTGCTGGGGCTGCTGGTGTTGCTGGTGTTGCTGGTTTTGGAGATATGGTGGTCGTAGTCCTCGAGATGTATACCAATTGCATGTCGTTCGAACATACCCTTCCACACCTGTCCAGACACCCAGCGAAATAAATCTCCATTTCACATCATTTCCTGTTCTCATATTCTTGCGGGGTTCTGGTCTTCATCAGCAAAGCGTGAACTCCATCGTTCTTCAACTCGTCGGATAACAACCCATACACCAATCTGTGGCGACTGGGCATGTTCTTTCCCTCAAAAACATCACTAACTATTTCTACATTAAAGTGAGATTCTGCTACATTGGTAGCTCCTCTTATTCCAGCATGATGAGCATGCTTATGTGAATCGTTGACTATGGAGAGGAAAGTTGGATGGAATTCGCCTTGTATTTTCTGGACGATTTTAGTTTCTATAGGACCTGGATTAGAAGAGATCGAGGTGCTCATTCTACGTAACACTCTAAACATGAGGATGGGAAAAAGGTGTGAAAAATTATCTATAGACTATAGAGTCAGAAGTAAGAGAACATATGCTGAAAACTGCTTGAGATTCTCTCGATTCCAATTCCCAAATGAGTATTTCTTGGACTGTATGTATGGGGGGAGGCGCGGACTTGGAGCTTTTGGTGCGAATGATTCGATTGCGGAAAAGTTCATCGCAGTGGAATATGTCCCCCCAGAGGTGCACGGGAGAGAGTTAACAGTGAAACACTGGGAAGAAGGGAGTTGGCAAAGAGGAAGAAGACATAGACTGTTGGAGATAAAACTTGAAAATCTTCATCTGTTATTTGGGAACACCTTCTCTCCCGCCTCTCCCACCTCTCCCACCTCTCCCACCTCTCCCACCTCTCCCACCACTCCCACCTCTACTGAAGCTCGCACCAAAGGTCCCCCCAACTCTCTCCCCAAAAGCTCTCCTGTTCCCTAAACCGCCACAAATTCCTCTTTCCTCTCCCAGGTTGCTCCGCCAGAACAATGACTTTAGTCACTGCACGACTTCATCTAAGTAGTAACACCAAATTGAATCTTTTGAGTTGTGTTTAACTCACAGACGATAAAGATATATACTTATACAACTAGAGCAGAATACAATAAACGATGTCGTCTTCAGTACCATACGATCCATATGAGCCTAACCAGCACACCTCGGATCAATCCAATTCCAGGACCGCTGCTATTCAAGCTGTAAGTACCGACACTCTCCAGGAAGGTTGTTAGGAGGGGGCAAATAGAGAGACAAATTATTACAGAGAACTTCCACAATAACACATAGATACTAACATGAAATTTTTTTAGCAAATAGATGATACAGTCGGGATTATGAGAGATAATATTAATAAGGTTGCTGAACGTGGAGAACGGTTGGATTCCATTGAAAACAAGACTGATAATTTAGCTATTTCAGCCCAGGGGTTTCGTCGTGGAGCAAACAGAGTCCGTAAGGATATGTGGTGGAAAGATATGAAAATGAGAATGTGTCTTATTTTGGTTGTAATTATCCTTTTGGTGGTAATTATTGTGCCTATTGCAGTTCATTTTTCTTAGAAGTGGTTTATGTAGTGAATGAGAACAAATAAATATGTTGTAACGGGAAGGATTTTAGGAGGCAGGACGTAGGGGGAGGAGACTGGAGAAGAAATAGGGTGGGAGAGTATCTGCGGATAGAGTGGGTGAAGAGATTGGAGGGAGGGAGTGAGTGGAGAGATTGGAGGGAGTGAGTGTGTGAAGAGAGTGGGTGAAGAGAGTGGGTAATAGTACGGGTCAAGAGATTAAGAGGGAGAGAGTGAAGAAGTACAAACTGCTAGTTGAACAGATTGGTTGGAACTGCGTAGAGATGATTGAGAAGACTGAGTAGAGAAATTTGAGAAGGATAGGAAGATGGAGAGATAGAAGGACAGAAGGATAGAAATATGGAAAGATAGAAAGATAGAAAAATGGTGAGATAGAAACATGGAAAGATAGTGAGATAGAAACATGGAAAGATAGAAAGTGAGATGAATGCATCGACTTCATTCCTAGGGTTGTACAGAGTCCACTACGTCTCTCGAAAGTCATGCTGGTTCCGCATTCCTAAGTCAGGACCTCAGAATTACATCCAGTTCATGCCATTCTCTTCTCCTCCACTCTAGCTTCTAATTTGAATATATTGATATATGTACACATGCTAGGCGACGATACGTTGTACTTGGATGAATAAAGTCTAGGAACTCATGGATCTGCCACTCTGCCACTCTGCCAATAGAACGACTGGTACTGACTTTAATGATCTGAGGGACCCGCGAAACAAAAAGACGAGCGAGGAACGAACCCAGCGGAGCAAAGTTAATGTAGCAGTGACAAAGGAGACCTGAGAATGAAAACCCATCAAATAATCTTAAATTCTACTCTATATGGATCTGTCAAGTGCAGTCCATTGTCAATTTCTCCATATTTTTGATCCTATTACTCTTATATTCAGTCGCTATCACAAAAAAAAAAAAAAATATTTCGATTACTTAATGCTCTTCTAAAGACTTCTCATAGGCAGCTTCATCTAATAATTCCTCATTGGTTGCAACGGTCAGAGGCTCATCTAATTTGATTTGAGCTATCCAAGCTTCACCCATTGGATCTTCATTAATTAACCCTGGACTTGACTCTAAAATTTCGTTAATTGCAATAATTTCTCCGCTAACTGGAGAATAAATTTCCGATGCCGATTTAACACTTTCAACTGAACCAATTGATTCACCAGCTTCAACTTTGGTACCAACTTCAGGGAGTTCAACAAAAGTGGCATCACCTAAAGCTTCAGAAGCATATTTAGTGATTCCTACAAAAGCAGTATCATCAGAATGAACTGCTAACCATTCATGTTCGCTGGTGAATTTAACTGCGGTAGGACCCTCTTGGGTATATTTGAAAGCATGCGATTGGGTATTGATCACATGACGAGTTGAATTGAATCTAACTGCAAGAGTTGGAACAATTCTTGGGGTGAATCTTGAGGTTCTCAACAATGACGAGATCATGATTATATCTATTGGGGGGTTTTCCACGAGTTAAATGGAGATCGTTAGTATGGGTAAGGAAAAGCGAAACAATCTAATTTCGTCTCTTTCATTTTTCATTCCCTAGAGAAATCTCGCGCTTTATATGCTAGCGAATATCAGATGATAATTTGACTCTGGAAAAGGAAGAGTCAGATTTTTTTTATTTGGAAAAGAAGAGATGAGGACACCGATAGAATACATGAACTGCCCAACAATCCAAATTCAATTATTGATTGGTGATGTTCAGATGGTACTCGCCGAAAACCAAAAAAATGGGTTTTGATTTGAAAAAGAAAGTTGGTCTCTAGTTGTGTTTATGTTAGGGTGTAGTGATCTTGAGTTAAGGTTTTGGGGTGAGTTTCACTAACAAATAACCCCATATTGGGTTATGTAGCGCGCGTGTGCCGTGTCTATGATAGAACGAGTGCTCAAGAATTTTTTTCGTCGCGAACAATTTCTGCGTTTTCGGGTTCCCTTGAGTGCAGGGTTCTAAGGGAGGAGGACGAAGTTGTGAGAAAGGGTAAGGACTAGGGTAAGGACTAGGGTAGGGGTGTCAACTATAGGACAGTCATGTAACTTGAAATCCCTGAAAAGACCAACACTTGTTGAGTTTCTCGGTTTTTTATTAAATTTGTGCTGTTTTTCAATTACTTATTCCACTCTATTTAGCAATAAAACCTCAGGTAAACGCTAGTAGCTATGCATTTTGTCTCATTATCTGCAACTTTGTCTCTCAAAATGATATAACTGATCAACTTCCATGTTCAGTTGGTAAATAATTTTTTGTCAAGATCAACTATTTTCATTCTTCATCCCACCTATTTCAAAATATTTACCAATACTCACACTAACTTAACAAAAATTGAAACCCCATCGAAGGAAACATAAACATATTCTAAGTATCTGGGTGTCTCCCTTGGGTTCCAAAAAGTTGCAGCCAAAAAATTTGAGATTGCGCGTCCGTGATACCTTGACAGTAATCAATAGAGTAAGCAGCAGCACCGTAAGACTCAAGGGTACTTAATACCAGATACATATAATGATACATCCACCCATGTTATGGTACTTGTATCCATATAACATTACTTCCATGCCAAAAGAACTCGACGATATTTTCTATTTTAGCTCTGACAGACCTCCAATAGACATTCGCAGTCCAAGCACAACATGAAAAGAGGAACACACTCATGGCCCCCTCTTCTACTAACACGACTAAGACTCAATATTCCCTCTCCTACTAGCTAATGTTTATAAAATTATCTTATTTTCTAAATAAATAAAAAAAAAAAGCTCGTAAGTAAATCCCAAGCAATCAACTACTGACCCTCTATGAAGCGTACTTGGATCTGGAACGCAATTTAGGTCCATTCAAGTAAAACACAACTGGAATTGCCACCATTGCAAGACTAATGAATCCTAACACTGAGGAACCCCAACCAACTGGGAACTTTTCCGAGCCAAGATTAGTATATAATGGAGTTCCAAATAATGGAAATACTCCAGCAATGACAGATCTAAACAAATCGTTTCCTGCAAACACGGAAGCTAAATATTCGTAGAATGACTGACCCAAGTAGTTGAAAAGCGACTGGAAAATGATAAAAGCTCCAATTCCAAAAATAGCAGTTCCAACAAGAGCTCCCATCCAATGAGCAGAAGCAGTTGAAGACCAACCAAAAATGAAAATACCAACTGGCAAACATACACTTCCAAATATGGCAATTGGTAAAAACACTTCTGGTTGCACTTCCTTATCTGCAAGTAATGGCTTAGTAAACTTCTTATACATGAGCGGAATATATATCAATGCACCAGTAAGGAACCCAACCATCAGTCCTATATAACCAAGTCCCATTTCGATGGTGTTGAAGTGATATACTTCAAGAAGAACAATAGGGAAAGCTTCAAACCATAAGTACATAACTGCATATACTAAGGCAATATGAAGATTAATAAGAAGAACAACTGGTTCGAAAAGAATAATTTCAATTGGTCTCCATAAAGCTTCAATTATCAACTCGGTAAAGTTCAATTTCATATTTTCAATCTCCCCCTGACTTACAATATTTGAATTTTGGGTCTTAGCTCTCAATCTCTTTGCCTTTCTGGACAATAAGGTTGGTCCATAAGTTTCTGGCAAAAACCAACTGAGGATAAGAAACGAGATACCTGAAAGAATGAACATAAACCAGAAAGTCCATCTCCATCCAACAAGTTGAGTGAATACTGAACCTATCAAAGGTCCTAATGATGGACCTGCACAAGCTCCAAGACACCAAGCAGCAATTCCAATTGGCATGTAAGGTAAAGATATGATATCACCTACTGAAGCACCACCAGTTGCTAATGCGGGAGATGCGAAAAAGCCACTGATGAATCTTAAAACACTGAGAGATGCAACATCTTTAACTAATGCGGTGGGAAGCTGCAATATGAAAAATACAAATAATGTAGAGATATATATTGAAGTTCTTCCAAAGATGGAGTTCTCTGACAATGGCGAGAAGATCATTGGACCAATTCCGTACCCGACCACAAACATCGACAAAGGAACAGTGGCAATCACCCTTGTTGTATTAAACTCTTCCATGATCTGATCTATACCTGGAGTATAGATGGCCGACCCCAAATATACTGAGGTGGTTAAAAATGCAATTTCAAAGATAAAGAATACTTTCTGATAAAGGGGCCAGTTTCGAGGATTCTCTGAATCATCTTCACTATCCCAATCAACAATTATGAACTTAGAATCAAAGTTAGATGTTGAATCCAGTCTTTCCTTTTCACTTTCATTAGTTAACGATTCCTTATCTTTATTGGCATCTAATTCAAGTGAACTAGATGACGATTCCTTTGAGATCTCAAGATATTTGTCCGGTATGACATAATCTTTGAAATCTTCTCTGTGCGCAAATAGCCTATGTCTGGAGAGATGATAAAACATCCTCCCCCAGAAGCTGTCTCTAATAAATCTATAATGCATTGTAATGCTGTGGTTATGCTTATGTTTATGTTAATTCTATAATTTCTATGAGTTACAAGTCAGAAAACTACATCATGGGAAGGGGAAGGTTCTACTGTTCTTATACAAGATTGTCTTGTTCTTTAATAACATCTTTGTCCATCAATTGAAGTGAACTTGTGTTGATTACAATTGTTTTGCTGATTAATTTGGTTTACTGACAAATCAAACAATTCAAGCACCCGGATATTCCTAAATAGGAAGAAGTTTAAACGATTTTGTGCCACAAAATTTTAAATAGGTAATTCCGAGCTGAAAAAGAGGTAAGGCTGAATTGATCAGAAAATGAGATTCCAAGCCAAATCATTCCAATTGATTATTAATTTGCAGCCAATAACATGGAGTCAAATAAATGAAATACAGAATTCTTACGAGTTACACATTCCAAAAAAAATGCTAAAAATGCTCAATTGCTTACGCAATGATAACTTCACTTATCAATTGCCAGAGCTCATGGAAAGGGGGAGGGTCAAGAGTACTTAGGATGGGAAAAGCAAATTCATTCTGTATCATCAGGGTAACCCAACAGGCAAGAATTGAGGGGCTAAACATAACCATTGGAACTTGAGAAGACGAAGAGAGGTTCTAATCAGTTCGTATTTTAGCAAAACACATTCCTTCACCTAATATTTCAATATAGTAATCAAGACGCCTCTTCTTCGTATATGTGATGAATGTGAAATTAATATTAAAAAATAAAAGGAAAAAAATAAAGATTAATAAGCTCTCATGGCTTGAGTGTAGAGTGGGCCAAGACTAATTCATCTCAGCTAATTCGATAAATTAATCACAAGACAGTCCCGTATAGGTTTTTTCCATAAACAATTCAAATTTAATTAAATATTCATGCTGAATCTAAGCTGGTTAAGCAAATGCTGTACCGAACTAGTCACTTGTAAAGATCGTTGAGCGTCGAGGCAATCCTCAACCCACATGTTATATTGGTTGCAAATATGAATCCAAAGCACTTATGTGGGACCTTAAGAAGTAGACATGAGAGTACGCTTAATACCCAACAGAATTTGACAATTATGAATGAAAACTGAGCTTTCGAACCCAATTCAAATAAAGACAAATGAATCAAGACAAGTAATAAAAGGCAATAAATTTTAAAAAGAGCAAGATGAAAACTGCTATATGGAGCCTGTAGATGGGTGAGGGCAAAACCAGATTCACTTTAGTTTGGTTACTGGAATTAGATATCACAGCTACATAAATGTTAAAACTTAAAATAATATTATTGTTACTGTCTTCTCTGCCAATTGCTAAATATGCCGTGGGACAAGGCAAACATTCATCGAATCAATCTCAAACTTAGAAGCAATAACATCAATTGTCTTATTTACACCAATCTATGCATCTAATTACATAAAAGTAATCACATAAATACGTAGCGAAATATAATACCAATATTTAGTAAAACCAAAAACCAAAATCATAAAATTTTATTAATTTTAAATGCATCTAAAATATTCAAGTGAATTATAAAACATATAACGAAACAAAAATTAACTAAAAGTACTCTGCAACTACTATAATTGTCTATTTATGTATGTGAAGTCAAATTTCGAAAAGGTATGTGATATGCAAAACAGTTTATTCCAATATAGATGAAGGTAAAGAGCGGATTCCAAATCTCAAGAAAACTTCCTACATGCATTTCGAAAGTGCCAAAATAATGTCAAGCTGTTTCCAAAATTTGAATAGTATAGCCCCAAAAAAGGGTTGTGAGTACAGAAACTTTGTTGAAGAAGAATAGAAGCACAATTTTAAGAAGACAAATAGTGAAAGCTCAAATTCATAGATAGTTACAATTTAGAATTCAATGATGTAGCGTTATCTGAAGTAAGATTTAAATTTGAAGTTTCAACAAGAAACAGATTCTTGCCTCCAATGTTATTTCAATGTAAGAACAAAAGATTTACACTTTGTCCTTGACCACTATACCATTCACTATTTTGGATTAAGCTACATCCCCAATGGATTCATATTCAGTGGTATGAAAAAGTTTTTAGAGTATCGACTTACAATTTCGATTCTGATATGGCTTATCAGTTGTTCGAAATCAAAATGGTAAATAATAAGAGATGGAGCCTATAACTTTAACTGTCATAACTGGTGTTAATGCTTCATCACAAAAATATAATAATATAAAACTAGTAAAAGCAATTCCTAAGAAGATATATTTCAAAATGAAAAGGTAAAAATGAAATAAGAATTCAAATAAAAGCGAAAGAGAATGCGGAACGTAAATCAGATGTAAATCGACATTCAGGATAACCATCATTTTCAACATACGCAATTTAATAATTAATAATAATAAATGAGAAAGCGATTATAGAAGCTGAACTCAGTGGGAGAGGCTGTTAAGCAACAATATGACGAATTGCATGTTCCAGGTAGTAGCAACACTAAGAATCATGGTGTGAACCACTGGTGCAAAAGATGTAAAGAAAGAGGTGAAGAGAAAGCGGGCCTACATGAAAAAGCATTACTATTTGAGAAATGTAAACAATAAGAGCATTTAATCAAGACTTTCATGGCTTATCCTTAAGACACTCTCAACGATTCAAACAATTTATCACATTCAGATTGAGAATGAATTTGCTTCTGAGTAACTAACATAGCGTTTATGAATTGTGTGAAATGGCTACAAATGAAATATTGAGGTCTGAATTAAAATCGAGGCAAACAATTCTGGTAATGGATCTATGACGAGAAGATAGCAAAACGGAGCAAAGAAACACAATGTAAAAGAAGGTAGGAGAACTTCCCGAACTGGATGAATTTAAATTTCTGCCAATATCAATTTTGGATACAATTTCTGATCGTTCCAGTGTTGTGCAAACGAGTAGTTGTTGTTAGTAAAACGCACTCCAAAGAGAATAAAGTGGAATCGTGGGGAGAACTTTTAAAGCTTTTTTTTTCTTATATATTGTGTACTGATGAATATGTGCTGATACTTTTATTTTTTTTATGAGAGAACCCGAGATCTTATTTGCAAGAAACTCCATGTTACCTTATAAATTTTTTATTGCTAGAATTTGATTTGCAATGCGAGCATATCATGTCGTAGAAATTGTTTATTTCTTTCACGCAGTGTAAGTCTATCTCAAATGTGATCGATAATTTCTTTTTTGCAGCTGAACGTATCTGGCGAAGCATATAGAATTGGAATTTGTCTTTACTGTGCTTTGATTGCCTCGAACTATAAATCTTTGTTCTTACACCGAAAGTCCAAATGGAGGACAATGAAACTTAATTAAATAATGGGGATATGAATGGTTGGGGTTTCTAGCCGTAGCTTGGTTATTTTTTTTAGATGAACTTGAAAACTGTTGTAGTTGTTGTTATTCTATGAATCCTATTTTGTTAGCTCTTTATGTATGGAGGGCAGAAATTGTTTGAAATAGTTTGAATCTGTAGTTTCGTTTTGAGTAACCCTGTGCGCTATCGGAGGAAGTTTGAGTTGTGTGATGGAAATGAGAGTCATAAATTCAAAAGTGAATTGCTAATATATTGTAATGTTAGCAGATGTTCTTAAGATTGTTTACTGTACAATTGAAGATTAAGATTTGATGCGCATAGAAAGTTTAAAGTATATGTATTCAGTAACAAAAATTTAACTACATTTATAATATGCACTGTGATGTTGTTTTGAAAGTTTAGGTTAGTTACGCTCTTGGTCTTTTGCTATCTGAAACTAAGAAGCATTAAAATTTTAATTTACAATTAAGGAATGTGATATGAACTAGTAATATTAATTATTCTTAGGCTGTAGTTTTGAATCTTCGAATATTAAAGTGCACTTCAATTTGAAACGATTTCATTTAAATTAACGTGCTTTGCTAATCATTTGTGCATACTGAGTTCATTTTTAGAACCATTCTTGAAGTAACCATATTTAGAATAATGAAGGATATTCTTTTCTCTTTTAAATCTATTCTATGAATGTGAGCATTGTTGTTTAAGACTTCAATGGTCAAACACTTTGAGTGGGAAATGATCTTGCTGAGGATATGTTGTATTTTTTCTTGAACCGCAGTTTGAACAACTGAAATTCTCTTGGGAGCTCTTTGTATGATTAATTGATCTTTTCCAAATGTTTGCCATAAGAGCGAAGCGCAGTGTATGTAGTTATGAAATTAACATACGTAGTATCGTAGTTTTGGAGCAAATATTTGCGGTATGCGAATTTGCTTTTGATACGTTTAATGTGAACATTCATCTCTTTTTGGTCTTATTGATCATACAGTTTTTAAAGGTTTTGGAAAATTAAAATTTCTTTACCTAAGAATTTATGAAATGATGAGAGATTGAGATATGAGAAGTTGGGCAAAAAAAAAGTTCTGAAGTAATATGTCGAATACAGAATGTAGAGCTGAAGAAATCTTTAGGTAGTGTTTATCAGTAGATATTGAATATGGAATGAAGTTATGTTTATAAACATCTACATAAATTTATTTATAGTTAGATTTTCTTAAAATGGGCTTTCTATAAGTAGAGCATTTCAAAATGAGAAGGTAATAATACTATCAAGTTCTGGAACAATAAGTAGAGATTCTAATCCATTTTGAAAAAGAACATCCATTGACGAGTCATTTTTTGCGGTATCTGCGTCAAGCCGCTTTACATCTACTTTTGGTAAATATAGTCTTCCCACATTCAAGGGTATCATGTTGAGTTGCAACTGAACTGCAGAGCCCTCCACATTATCAAAATCAACCTCGAATGATGTTCTTCTGAATCCACTAATGAGCCAGTTTTCATCAGGAACTATAACAACTTGAAACATTTCCACATTTTTATGATGTATTCCGTTCGCAGGATTTTGTTTCGGTTTCTCTGGAGAAGATTCCGCAAGAAATGAATTGTCTTCGTCAATGTATTTGGGTTCCCTCTCGTGTGAATTTTGCGACCATCTGGTACATGGTTTAATGCTCAAAAGAACTTCAATTGGTTCTCCAACTGTATACTGAGAATTATATTTGTATTTGAATTCAACAACTTGTAGAACTTTCAAAAATGGAACTGGCACTGAAATGGATAACTTCCTTGTTGGTAATTTGATGCCATTAGTTTCACAATCCCCAGGAACATCAAGTTCTGTAGCATTTTTGAATAGATCTTCAAATATATTATTTAAGTTGGATTGTAAAATATCATTGGAAACGTGTCTCTTTATGACCTTCTTGGTGTAAAAATACAAAAATTCCTGATTCTGGATTTTTAGCTTATTTCGCAAAGCGTACGAGTTGAGATCAAAGTGGACTCTATCAAAGACCAAATTTTTGAATAGAAACCACCACGATTCTAAGAAAAATTCTCTAAACTTTGAGAGCAATAATGTTTCAAATATGTGGGACACTTCATCTGTCAAGTTTCTATATTGAATAGTCAAATCCAAAACATCATCTGAATTGATCTTATAATCTTGCAATGTGGAAAGTTTAAAGAAAACTGATATTGGTTGCTCACCAAAAGTAATGACATTTCCAATTTCAGACGAAGGTTTCTCAATTTGATAATTTGAATTCTTGCAGTTCAATTGACTAGACAAGATTCTAATAGGGTACTTCGAATTGTAAGTCCCAACTTGAAATTTTGTAAAGATGTGATCAGATCTGAAGATGTCTTGTACTGACACTGAGATGGTCAAGGATGTATCAATTTCATTAGTCGAAGTATGACAATACAATTCTCCGTGAATCTTATATTCCATAGTAGCTCTCATTCTAATGATCTTATTAATGTCACTGAAATAAATGTAAGGGATCCTGATGTCAAGAACAGCGTTTTTGTCGATCCGAGGCAAATGAATAACGTTATCTGACACATCTGCGATTCCACTTAGGTTCGAAATTTGCTCGAAATTTACTTGAACTCCATCGGTAAGGGTGAGTAAATGGATGGAAAGCTCTTCCAAGTCAAATCTACCATTATGGATTCTTAGTAGCAATTCAGATTTGCCTAGCTCTATCTCTAGAGGATTAATAAACTCTATGTGTAAGTTCTCAGAGAAGGGATAGAAGTATATGGGCGAGTCAAAAGATGTGTTGCTGGTGACAGGGTTACCAAAATGAACCACAGAATTGTTTGTCACGTTGGTTTGGTTATCGTTTTCTAGATCTAGAGTTGAACCAGTAGGGAATTTGTCAACAAATGAAAGGTTATCGTTGATCCCGATGGTTAATTTTGAGGCAGAGAATGAACCAGAAACAAAATTCTTTGAATATAGTCTCATCACGTCGGAGCTGTGATTGGGAAGTATATCGAAATTCAACCTTTCAAATTTCACAAGGTCGTTATTCTCGGAGATGAGTTCTAGAGCTATGGTATCGGTCTTGATATCAATGTCTAGAGAATTGATTTGAATTTCAATGTAGTAAAGATTGCCCGAGTCGGAACTGTCACTTCGAATGAATGGATGAATCGACACATTGAATAATTTCTTCAACTCAAAAACAAGTTGGGCATTCATTAACAGCGCAGAGTACTGTTCAATCTTCCTGAATAGATACTTGATGTTCTGAGAGTTTTGGGCCAAGTTGTAGTTATTGATACCAATGTTCACTTTACTTGAATTCAAATTGCTTAGTAGATTCAACGATGTATTTAAGATTAAAAGCTTTCTGTCCTCGGTCGAGTTCGAGGCAAGTTTTTCAATACATTTCAAAAATGCTTCTAATAGAATTCCTCCCATGAAATTCCAGCCATTCTGAATGAAAAATTCCGATGAACCTTCAAGAATCTCAAGTGCTTCTTGGTAATTTTGGCGATGGTAGTTCACCAATGCTATGTCGATGCTTAGCACATCTATGGACTTGCCTCTGGATGAGGCTAAGAAATCTTTGATAACCGACTCGGTAAGGAGTTGGAAGGAGTCGTAGAAAACATCTTCAGTTGATAAGGAGTGAACGAGTGGGGTGTATGAGATGGAGGATGGGGATGGAGATGGGGATGGGGATGGGAATAGGGGAGTTGTCGATTCCCTATCTTTGGTTAATCCCTGCAGCTGTTCGTGCTGTTCGTTCCGTTCGTGCTCTCCATCCCCTCCATCCTCTCCATCCTCTCCGTCCTGTTGCTCTTCTCCCTCATTCAAGTCGATTTCCTCCAACACTGCGCTCTCGTAAATGCTATACTTGTAACATTTCTCCGCTAAAATCACCAATTGAGATCTCTGGAACAATTTCAACTCCCCTAGGTACTCATAAATATCTATTAATGGGATCGTCTCGTTCTGGTTGTCTCTATCCTTGTCTTTCAGGATTATCAACTTGGTCACCGGTAAGTTCATGTACTTGTCGACGACCACGTAGCTCCACTCCACTACCTTCAAATCGTTCTTTGAGCTCAACACCATATCATTTAAAAAGATCAACAATTTGCGATACAAAGTTGAGACATACGAACTGGACGTCGATAGAGAGTTGGAGAGTTCCAGCATGGCTAAGGACTGCAACAACGCAGACTGTTTGATGAATATGAAACACTTCAAATCAAACAAATTCAAATCTTTCGTTGAGGATAAAATAGCCTTCTTGGTGATGGAGAGATCGATCGAAGTCTCAAAATCGTAACCATTCAAATCTGGCGGGACCTCTACTCGAAATTCATTCTTGGACGACGATGTCATGCTATTCACGTGGTCTGAAATGGAGTAATAGCTCTTCAACGAGTCGTCATATAATTTCAAATCATTGAAGAGCTCAGAAAATTGGAACTCGTTCAAGAATTGGTCCAGGTTGTGATGTTCATCGTCAACTGGAGAGGACGATCTGTTGAGTAAAGTGTTGTACTTCTTTGTAAATGAATGAAGTAACAAGATTTTCATCTGCACAACTACAGCAGTGTACGATTCAAGCTTCAAGGTATTGTTTTCGAATTTTTCTTTGAGTCGAAAGATCCTGGTGGTAGACGAATCAACACTATCAGTTGTCACTGTTGATCGTGTCGCAGCTGAAGGAAGAGTACCATCGACAATCTCACCAGGTAACTCCTTGCCATCAGTACCAAAATCAATTTTGAGCTTATCAAAAATCGACAGTTTGATGAGACTCGTATGTCTTTCTTTGGACGCAGCAGGAATTATTAGCACAATCATCCATTCTGTTTGATACTTCACTACAATGTTCCTTAGCCATTCTTTGATTAGAGGTCTGACTTGAGCTCGGTACTCATCAAGTGAATCGCATTTGACAAACATCAACTGGAGATACGATTGTCCTACAAGAGAAGAGATCGCCTTCGACTTCGGGATCTCTTCCACCAATTGAATTGGCAATGTCGGTATTGACTTAATCGGCTTGGCTATATTGTACTTCCAATGGAGGTTAGTTAGGGGAAACTTGCCGTTCAATTCATGGGCGATCAATTGGTACACCCCAAACGGGTCGTAAAACCCTATTAGAATTGAGTTTTGAGGTGACATTTCTTCCTAATTTGCCTATATCAGTCGATACCCAGCAGTGGGCGATGGAGGTTTCGTAGAGGAGTTGGAGGTGGTGTGGGTTTCGTTTTGATCTCTTCTTACTCTCCCATGCACTCTGTGTGAGATGGAAGGAAAAGTCGCGAGCCCAACGGCCGCTGAACTGCGGTGGCTCCCTGCGGAGAGTGGTTGGAGGAGCGACAGGACCCCCTAGGACATTAGCGCACTACTGCTCCGCTCGGGCCATTTCATGGAGACTCCTGCGGAGGGCTGTTCTCTACGGAAATCCAAGAGAGATGAGAGCTCGAGCGCAGCGAGCCAGGCTCAACGCAGTTGCTCTCCGCGAGCAGCGGCCAGCGGAGCGACAAGACCCCATGGTACATTAACACCATGAACTGTCTACCGCTCCGCTCGGGCCATTTCATGGAGACTCCTGCGGAGAGCTGTTCCCTACGGGAATCCAAGAGAGAGGGGAGATCGAGCGCAGCGAGCCGAGCCCCACGCAGTGGCTCTCCGCGAGCAGCGGCCAGCGGAGCGTCATGCGAGCTAGAACTGCCTACTCAAGCATTCTCAAGAAGAAATTCCCAGAAATCAGCCAATATCAGCTAATTTTGATAATACCAGGGAAGTAAACTCTTTGAGGGCTACAGAATTGTAGTGCAAGACTCGAAATCACTGTTTCAGGGTAGAGGTGATGACTTTAAAGGGCTTGTGAATGGATTGCCGGCTACGATTCTGGTGAGAAACTTTTCGCTGGAAAGGGCGCAGCGTGGTAGAGATTGGCTCGGTGTAGGAGCTCTCGCGCTGAACACCGCGACAGAGACCGAGAGAGAGACCGACAGAGTTTGGACTTGAGAGTGAGAGAGAGAGAGAAGGAGACCCTAATCACTATTCTCGATTCATTCTTGGATCCATCTCTAGACATCTACATCGTTTCATTGTCGTTGAATGCACATAAACCTGAATTACTAAACATTTTCATCCCTGTCTGTACATCTATTTCTAACTATTTCAAATCTTCCCGTGCTCCTTTTCAGAGGTCGCACCCCATTATCAACCAGCGATAATCGTCTAAACCTCCAAGAACTTCAATCTGGTTGTTATACAAATCCAATAAAGTGCCATCCAATGTAGTTCTTATGTAGTGAGCTAATTTTGCCAGTTCTGTAGCGGTGGTACTTGTACGCTGAATCACAAATACACACTTTGTTCCCCCTAGTTGATCGGTGCATAAGTCACCCAAACTTGTTAGAAGTGACAGTACATTTGATACATCACCAAGTAACCCTAAGGTGATTGAGTCTACAACAAAATAAACAACTCCGAGTTTCACCCATCCGTATATCTTTGCGGTCCCCATACTAATTACAAGTGTGGAACATTGCATCTGGGTCAAATCGAGGGCCAGAAACAACCGAGTTTGTTCGGTAAGATACTGGTGCACAGTACGAGTTCCAGTGTCCTGTCCAATGCCCAGTGCGTTGCCCAACTTGGACCCCAATCTGGAGCCCATTTGGGGCCCTAAGTATCCATTTGCGTAGTCAAACGCACCACTCAGCAAACGGAGCTAAGGAAGAGGAGTAATTGCAATTACAAGCTTGATCATTATCATAAACTACACAAGTTGCAAACGAAGAAGAGTCAGCGACCCGATTTTGATTCTGGTCGATCATTGAAGAACATACCGTATGGGTGATATTACCCGAGGATGATTGATTTTCAAGGTTCATAATGGAATTTTTTCTTTTTTTTCCTTTTTCTTTCTTTCTATTTTCTGGTGCAAATAACAAACAAAATTTAAATATTTTTGTTAATATTGTATTGAAATTGTCAGTAGATCAGTTCTTATCTCAACATTTGGATTGACATCAAACTCGTACTTGGCTTCCGCTAAACAAGAGGTAGTGCACATTAAACCTGGTGATCTTAGCCTAAAATCTAATTATGTGCAGTACGGTTTTTTTTTCTTCGTTTTTTGGAGCCCTGGGGCCCTACGCTCGCTCTCACTCCAGGGCGATGAGCTCCCATTGCAAGATGGGGAGAGGAGGTGGATGAGGTGTCTGAAGATGGAGGATAGTCGGTAAGTGACGATCTAGATCAGAAGCCATTTGAGTTTTCCCCATATCACAGCGCAAGAACTCTTAAGATGGCCAAAAAGAGTAAGTACCATGCACCCGCTACCTCCTCCTCTTGTATTATATGTTCCACATGGAAATCATTCGTCCCTCAGACTACAAATTTACTAACACCATCCGTCTAGTTTCCAAAAGAAGCAGAGCTGCTCGTAGAGGTTTAATTGAAGAAGGAATAGTAGAGGATTCAAAGCAGCTTGATAGTGTATCCAAGGCTTCAGATGATGTCAAATCGTCTATCATCCGTACAACCATCAAGAATGAAAACTTGTTAAACAAAAAATTGGAAATGAAACTGGTCCGAAAAGTCAATAAGAAGAAGACCAGTACGGTGAAATCCAGACTTGAAAGATCGGACAAACTTTCTGGGGTGTTAGGAGAAAAAATTGAACAAAGTATTGCCAGAGCACGTTATGTTCAAAGTTCTAGAAAGGCAGGATGGGATCTCATCAACAAGAGTATAGTGATCAATCATAGTTCGATCATTGAAGAAACCAAGACGGAGAAGGAAATAGAATTGGAGGAAGAAGATCAATATGTAAAGGAATTCTTTGAGGATGCAGAGAAGCCAGTCAAGTCCAGCAGTTTGAAATCTGTTGCTAATGCATTTTCTCTTTTAGAGGAGACGGAGGCATAAGGATGGGAACTCTTGAGACGAGGAAGCGTTGTTGGCTCTTGAGACTTTAGAGGGAGTTCTCTCACTGGTGCGCCATTGCAGGGAGTTCTCGTTGTCGCGCCAGGGGTTTGTTCGCGCGCTAGTCCCACTGGGAGGGGGGGTTTCGGTCTCCTGTGCCATTGCAGTTTGTTAAGTCTAGAGACAGTTGGGACACCTCAACTTGCACTTACTCCCAGACTCCCTGACCATCATGATCCTTGTAAATTAGAAGATTCGTTCCGTGGTGGCGATAAGGTAAGTATAATGTTTAATAGTTTACACTTTTAGGACATCTTGAGTAATATCATATCGCAGGACATTGTAGAGAGATGAAGACAATTACATCTTGCGGCAAGGCTCGCTACGCTTGGGGCTCCACCGAGCAGTTACTCACCATTTGATTTCCCGTAGGGGACAGCTCTCCGCAGGAGTCTCCATGAAATGGCCCGAGCGGAGCGGTAGT